>CAJHQP010007282.1:0-33105 GCA_905132765.1 Moricandia arvensis
GGAGTTAAACTCTCATAGTATCTGGTAATGTGACCGCGGAACGAACACAATACCGCCCACACCGCACACCGTAAGCACACACACATATTCCCGACACCGACCATCCGGTGGGTGCAGTATTTGCGCAAATGACAACTAAACCATATCCAAGAGAGCATTACGCATCTGAGCATTATCATGGGTGGAAGTCTGTTCCTGCGATGATCGGCCGTTCCGTCAAAAGGAGTTTTCGTCGCAAGCCACCATGGCAAAAAAAACTGGCTGTCGCCCATTCCCAGAGAACGATTCCACGCATATACTAACTTCTGCCCGCAGGCAGAGATCTTGTGCCTGGTTAAGTATTCAAACACTCCATTCACAAATGAATACCTGGTTGTCATCGTGCGAACTCGGAATCGGAGTATTCTAGTCGAAGTAACCAAGATACTCATGCCTTCTCAAGCATCTGTCCGCTTGGATTGCTGAGCACTGGAACCAGGCTCAGTACGACTCTTCATTTTTCAAACGCCGACACCGCCTGGCAAAATGCGGCGTCGATCCAAGTCGCATCAAGCCATCACTAGGCACGGAACAATTACCAGTCTTTAGTGCCATCGTCATGTAAGAACAAGTCGGTTGGGCTACAGATACGCACTTGTACATATCCGTTCATCGGAGTACACAGTATACCCGTATTTAAGTTTCTCATCACTGCACGTCACCGCGGCTCCCATATCAACGCTAACAATTGAAACTTCGGCTGCTCCTTTGATCCACTCCTATGAAGGCAAATACCTTCACCCTATCATCGAATGTATTTCAAGGTTCCCCGTTGGAAATTAGACAATTGGGTTCACATACTCACAACTTCGCTCGTGCACGACCAACTAGCAGCCCGAGAGACCTCGCTGGTATAAGATGCGCGAAGTTAAAGCTCACCGTGTTCTTAACCCCCACATTAATACGAGATGAGGCACTCGACGGCGATACGAGCCCGATACTACCCGCTTAAAGGGAAGAAATCTCCAAAGTCAACATTGGATCGCCGAACCCGAGCAAAATCAATTCCAGCGGTATGAGGGTGCCCTGTTTAGGCTGACCCAGATCTCACCAAAGATTGCATCGTCTCCTTCCTTAAGGGACAACATCTGAAACCTTTAGCATGGGCAAAAGTGTAATCAACGCACATGCAAGGAATTGCTCTGTCCTCGTTAGCAAATGCGATTGAACTCACGCGACTTTCCACCTTGAGAGGAGACTCGCTCGACTACTCGTAGGACAGAGAGGCCGTGAATCGACTTGAATGTGCTAGGTGAGAGCGGTAAACAGCGACGGATATGGATCACTCTATTATCTAAACGCACGCTTCATTATACACTCGCACGCGTCCGATACCTATCCGATTGACTTGCTAACCTCGAGCTCGTAGACCATAAAATAATAGGGCAAATTGGCGTTCCTCTGCGATTGACTTTAGCCGATCTCAACGAAAGCCTGCAACCCTAAGGATTACCCGCTTTCATGCTCGGACCATAGCACACTACGTACCGTAAGTTCCGGCTCACCTCGTGGAAACGAACATACTCAGCCCTTTTATGATGATTTCTCTCGTACGAGAATCCAAATGCTCCAATGCAACCCAGAATAGACCGCGAGAACAATACAATCGTGCAAACAGATCGTGGCACGAACTGGCTACAAGTCATGCCATTTCAGTCTCAAAATGCCGGCGCGCCTACCGCGAGTCATTAACAAGATGTTTGCCCGAGCCACTCGGCGCCATGATGGAAGTATAACTCGATGACATGCTGCGTCAAATCATTAACGTAGCAAGTGATCACCGTCGCGCACCTGAGCAATATGCTTTTGCCCAATCCTCGTAAGCAAGTAATGTGGATCGTATATACTGCACAATCCAGCAATATATTGCACGTTCGGGATGGTAATGTCCGAGGAAGGTTTCTGTGTTAATATTCGTCACCTACGCGGCTGTAGGGGCATTGAGAGGACAAACTCCAGACAATAGATTTTCAGATCCTCGAAACTCCAAAGTTCCCCAAACAACGGCAAGGAAGTCCAGCGTACTAACCCCGGCCGCATAGATGCTCTACAATGCGATTCATCCTCCGCACGGACAAATGCCTCTACTCTTTCTTCGAGCTTTACAAGGAATAAGAGATTCGCTTGGGATGACAAATTGCGAGGAGGCCTCAGTCGACTTAAAGCATATCTTAGACCTACAGAGACTGCTCACGGGTGTTAACGTAAAGGGCACCAAGAAGAGGATTGACAATATCTCTAGTCTCATAGTCCATCGCGGCCAGTTGGTACGTCCAGCTCGACCTGTTCACGCGGCGAGTCCTTGTCGCGGGAAAGATCGAGTCGATGCAAAAGCCCATTTTTTACACAAGTAAGCGATGACAGACGCAAGAAACTCGCTACTCACACCTTGGAAAATGGCTCTCGCCTGGTAGTGGTAAGAGAGCATCGCAAGGAATACTCAGGCCTTTCTGTTACAATTGGCACTCCAATTGTCGTGTTTGGAACGAACACTCCAGAACACATCTCGGACCTATCATGCAGAAAGTACGAATACAGGTCAGTGGCGACTTTCAAAATGGGCCGTAACGCACACGTCTGAGGCGACAGCACAATATCACCTACAAACATGAACGGGGGCCGCAGGAAGTCGCAAGTGCCATTCTGCTGACGTTCTTGGTATAGGGAGAACTGACTGGCGGCCCGGAGACATACGAATGCAATCTTAGTGCGCGAATGTATCCGGAGAGCTGGAGTGATCAACGTAGATGGATCATCAACGACTAGGTTCCGGAGCACTGGGTATGTCCAAACTTCACCGTCCCCACTACGGCGAGCTTATTCGCCAGTCTTTTTCGTTTGGACTTCAGGCTTCCAGCAGATGAAGCAGGAGATACGACACTCCTCATCGCCGAATCCTCTCGCCGAATGTCCTATGTGGGCAAAGCGCAAGTCGAGCGGCCGTTATTGTGATGTACTCAGTCGTAACACAGATATAGAGAACACGGTGATTACGGACGTAAGAAACGACCGAATGGAGCGTAACCTCAAGTAGTCCAAGCGACTGCACGAGTTCCTTGAACATTTCACCCTCACCAACGGTCTCCTCAACGGGACAAATCTACAAGACAACACCAGTGAGGCTGGAAAGTAAGGTCACACGGAGCTGCTCGGAGGAGGAAAAGAGAGAGATTTGGGTCCCCCGTGAGGAGACCTTGTGGGGGGTGACGCGGTGACAATGTTAAGTCTAAACGATTTGTAAGGGAACTCAGTGGGAGATCGCTGGATCTCTTTAATCCGAAGATTTTGAGCGCTTACCAACGCATCCATTCGGGAAATGATGATTTCGACCCAGAGAAACTAATGGGACAATGGAATGCCTGTCTCAGTCGGTCCAAAATGAATGTGCAATTTTGACTTCTTACGTCGTATCACCGGTTAAAACTGGGTTAGCGTCAGCGAGTCCTTAAGCATCACAATAGGAGAACTATGGAAGAAGGAAATGCCTCGTCGACGGTCCTCTTTGCCCCAGCTACAAAGGAATTTAAAGAGAGGAACTATATTGGAGGCCTCGGAGTCAATGCGTCTGATATTCCGGCTTTCTATGGCATATTGTAGGCCTGGATTCCGTATTTTCTGCTTCATTGGTTGGGGGTGAGTTACTAGCCTGGAAGGTCAAAACGAAACAGACTGGCGAATAAGCTCGCCCTGGTTAGGGGAGAGACTATCAGTGTTTCAGGTGTGATGAAAGTTGGGAGAACCACGAAGCAGGCGAGTGCTTCCGGCACAACAATTTTAGCATAAGCATTTTATGAAAAAGGTGAATGTTATTTAACCTTACAGAACATCAGATACTTGAAAGGTTCGACACGCTCAGTATGGGATGAATCCATCTACGTTGTAACACCACACCAGCTTCGGATATTCGGCGGGACTCTCGGATTGCATTCGTACTTTCTTCGGGCGCCAAAGTTCTAAGCTACCAAAAGATATGCATAAGTGATACGGCAATCAGAGGCACTTGCCCGACATGGTTTTCTAATTACGTGGGTATCTATAGCACGATTGGGTCGCGGGCCGTGTCAGGCTTTCCTGATTTAGGGGTTTGTTTTGTAAGGTTTGATGAGTACACTGTGCTCGCTTCTTCTCAGCTAATTCTATCGTGCCCATTTTGAAAGTCGCCTGACGTCTTTTGATTTCCGCGTATAAATTTGGCTTCACGAAGTTCTTAAATTTAAATGATGGTCCCAAGATAGAGGTTTCTGGTTTGTGTTCTGTTGGTTTTGTTTCCAAATCAACGACAATTGAGTGAATTGAATATAGTAAGGCCTGAGGTTTTTCCTTGGCTGAGGTACTACGGCGAGAGCCATATTTTTTCCAATGGTTTTGAGGTAGCGAGTTTCTGCGTCTGTCAATTTCGCGCATTGATACTTTGTGGTAATCTTACAGTTATTCCTGGCAAATAATGGAGGGCACTTTTTGATCGACTCGAATTATCTTTCCCGGGACAGCAATGTTCTTTAAAAAAATAGAAACACGAATTGATTCACAGTATCAGAGAAAAGGGCTGAAGACGAGAAATCGCTTGGCTAAGCGGCAACGCTAGAACGACGTCTGAAAGAGAGGAAAATCCACTCAGTCTCCTGGTGGGTCAAAAGCTTTGTTTTGCAGTTGACAAAACTCTTGCCAATACTAATCTAGAGTGGATATTCAGCGAATAGGAAGGAATTACAGACACATATCGCACAACTTTGACGAAGAAACGACAATTGGGAGGGAACACGGCGATAATATAGAGAGATAAGCACGGATATACTCACATTCAGCTTGAGTCTGGCTTCGTTAACTTCGGCTAAGAACTTTTTCTGTACATCCGGGCGAACCTTGATGCTGTGATAAGTTGTAAAAGAGTGTGAAACGAACGTCTCCATGACAGTTTGAGCGATTGAGAGGACACCAAGCAACATTAAATTTGATAATCTAATAGCAGATAGGAGCGCCATGAATGTCCTTACATGATGAAGATTAGGTCGGGTGGGTTTAACTAAAAGAAGAAGAGCTATAGTGGAAAAATATCCAACTTGATGATTTCTTTGGGACCTTTAAGGAGTCGAGCTGAAAGGCAATCATCTTTCTTCATCCTCGCATTGGTCAATCCACCAGAGCCTTAGGAGCAGAATCTCATTAAATTTCCGTACAGAAAGCAGAGCACTATAAAGAAGTTCGAAAGAGAGAAGCAAGAGCAGGTGGCTACAGGGAGGTGGACTCGGGAGGACAGTTTTATTCATACGTTATGAAGGAGTTGCAGTATGAAGTAAAGATTCAGTGAGAGTATACATCGGTCATGACCAGAAGCAGCAGGGCATATCGGTGGGTCGGCAGAAAACATGCATGATTGAGAGGTTTAGGTTCAACGCTGCGGGTGAGGTTGTAGGACTACGGAGCTCAGGGCACAACATTCAGTGGTACCTAGAACGTACGCGTGGATGCTTACCGTGGAATGGAAAAAGATTGGAGCTTGTGTTTGATTTCCTGAAAGTGGGCGACGGCGAGGCGTAGCGGTGGTTATCTTATTGGTGAGAGTTAGCTGGCTTTATCGTCTTTCGCCCGAGAGTTGCCAGCCGATCGCCCGGAGGTTTAGCGAAGCAATGAGGTGGACCGGTGCGGGGAGTAGGCATTTGTCGCGTGGACCTGGAGATGAATCGATTTAGAGCAGGCAATATGTGCGCCGGCATTAGTTGCATGGACTAGGACTAATTTACTATCATCATCCAGATCTCAGTCGTCGATTTATAATGATATAACATAGATAGGTGTGTCGAAGAGCTACTAGAAACTATGTACTGTAGTCTTTTCCCAGAGGGAGCTAACAATACATAGATGAAGGAGAGGCCGTGCGATATAGAGATTAAGACAGTTATGCAATTAAAGACATTTATTAGTTTCCGGGATACACAGTAGCGAGCAGGGTTTAACTGCTGATCAGATCGTGTGAGCAAGTATTAGATATACGCAGACCTGAAAATGCATTTCGAAGAGTGGGATGTCTTTTAGAGCTAAGAGGTACGTTCATGTTAACTTTAATTTAAATATAACTCTGGTCAAGTGTAAGTCGAGTTACGTAGGTGACTTCCTTTGGCTGGTTTTTTGGGGGATTTTGGAGTTCGAGATTGCTGGAAATCTATTTTGGGTTGCCTCTATGCCCCTCCGAGTGACGATATAACCCAGAAACTCCCCGGACATTACCCCGAACGTGCATTTGGCTGGATTGAGTTTCATTCCATACTTGTTGAGGATGGGAAAACATTGCTCCAGGTCGCGAGGTGATCACTTGCTCGTAATGATTTGGACGAGCATGTCATCGATGTATACTTCCATCATGGCGCCGAGTGCTCGGCAAACATCTTGTTAATGAGTCGCTGGTAGGTTCGCGCCGGCATTTTTGAGACTGAATGGCATGACTTTGTAGCAGTACGTGCCACGATCAGTGACGAATGTAGTTTTCTCGCGGTCATCTGGGTGCATCAAGATTTCGGTTGTACCGAGAGAAATCATCCATAAAGCTGAGTAGCTCGTTTCCAGAGGTGGACTCGACTTAGCGGTCGATGTGTGGGAGCTGAAAGCTATCCTTAGGGCAGGCCTTGTTGAGATCGTAAAGTCAACGCAGACACGCCATTTGCCATTTTTTTATGGTCTACGACCGGGTTAGAAGTCAATCGGGGTATCGGACCTCGGAAATGAAGCCGGTTGAAAAGTAAGTGATCAACCTCGCTGTTTACCGCCCCTAGCACATTCAAGTCGATTCATCGCTTTTGTCGTACGGGTTTAAGGTTGGATCGCCGTTGAGTTCATGCATTGTAACGGACAGAGCAAATTCCTTGCATGTCGGTCATTGCCCATGCAAAGGCTTCAGATGTTGTCTTTAAGGAAGGAGACGATGCAATCTTGTGGGTCGTCAGCTAAACAGGCACCTACCCGGATTGATTTGCTCGGGTCGGCGGAGTCAATGTTGACTTTGGAGATTTCTTCTTTAAGCGGGTAGAGTTTTCTCGATCGGTCGAGCCACCGTATTAATGTGGGGGTTAGACCGGTGAGCTTTAACTTCGTTTACCAGGAGGTCTCGGGCTGCTAGTTGGTCGCCACGAAGTGTGAGTATGTGACCATTATTTCCAGGGAACTTGATACATTGATGATAGGTTGAAGGTATTGCCTTCATAGAGTGGATCAAAGGAGATCCGATGATCACATTGTATGGCGCGCGGACGTCAGTGATGGAGAACTTAACGTGTCTGGTTACTCCATGAACGGATATGTCAAGTCGTATTGTGCCCAACACTGTCTCAGATGACCCATTAAAGACTGTAAGTGCTCTAGTGGATGGCTTGATGCGACTGGGATCGACGCGCATTTTGTCCAGGTCGCTTTGAAAATGAGATCGACTGAGCTGCCAGTGTCGATGAGTATCTTGGTTACTTCGCAATCTCCGATTCCGAGTTCGACGAGGAGGGTATCATTGTGAGGTGTGTGAACTCCGGCCAGATCTGCTGCGTGAGAAAGTGATATGCGGATCGTTCTCTGGGATGGACAGCCAGTTTTTTGCCATGGTGGCTTTGCGACGAAACTCTTTGACGGAACGGACCGAGTCATCGCAGGGAACAGATCCACCCATGATAATGCTCAGTCTAGCTTCTTGGATATGGTTTAGTTTCGTTCGCAAATCTGCCACCGGTTCGGGGGAATGTTGGTGGTTCGGCGGGGTGTTCCGCAAAGTCTATGAAGTTTAACCCAAAGTTCGGGGACGTTGGAGTTTAAATGATCGCGCAGATCCGTAACTTTAGAATTAAGCTTTGCTCGCAGGTCGGTATGACCATTGTCGATTTTATCGCGCAAATCTTGAACTTTAGAATTAAGCGTTGCTCGCAGGTCAGTATGACCATTGTCGATTTTATCTCGCAGATCCGTAACTTTAGAATTAAGCGTTGCTCGGAGGTCGACTTTTTTGCTGTTAGTCGCCCGAGGACTTTGTGAGCTGAATTGGGCTTTTCGTTTGAGTACATTCCGGAGATCTTCTTGGGGGTGGTTCCCCGTCCGGGGGCAACGAGGGAAAGCCGGCGAGTATGGTAAATTTCTTTTCGACGAGATTTAGGCTTATCGTCATCAGAGGATGAATTGCCCGTCCTGTCGAGATGTGGCAGGTTCAGACCATCGTGGGACTTCAGCATTTTCTTGTGATGGGGTTCTTCTTTTTTGTCTTTGTTTTTGGACGCAGCTTTTGTTGCTCTTTGGTGGTTTTGGCCTGGCGGGCTCGATACTTGTTTGGCCGCTAGAGAAGGCCGCGAGCAAAAGTTCGTGCAATTGCTTGCATTCCTTAGTATCGTGCCCTTTGACTTTGTGGTAGTTGGAGTACTTTTTTTCGTCGAAGGTCGTTGTGGAAACATTGGAACGTGCCAGTTCGTTGAGGGATAACTTTCCCATCTCTGTCCCTCTCCCAAACATTCCATCCTGGCTCTCGGATGACCACTGCGGTCCCGGGCTCATCGTCTCCGGCGAAAGCATAGAAGAAAGGATTTTTTCTTGTCGACCTTGGCGTAGGGTTCGTGCTGTCTTGGCTCGAGGGGCATATCTGTGGATTTTGTCGCCGTCTGTTTGACCGTATTTGCTTGGTGTAGAATGCGCGTTTGTCCTCCTCGAGCATAATGAAGTTTTTGGAGCGATGGAGAGCATCTTGCAGGGATAGGGTGGGGTGAGAATAAAGATTCTTTCGGAACTCAGAGGTAATCCACAGCGTATGTCGTACTGCTTCGACAGCAGTTTTTGTCGTTAACGTGAACCCTCGAGACGACCTGCTTGAAGCGTTCCATATAATATTTCAGGCTCTCGAAAGAGCCCTGACACATCTTCCACAGGTCGGATATGGAAACCCCATCTCGGGTGAACATGACGTAGTGCTTCAGGAACGCGGCGGAAAGGTCGTGGAAGTTATCAATAGACCCTTCTGCGAGCCTGGAGAACCATGTCAAAGCCGGTCGAGAGAGGCTCTCGACGAAAGCTGGCAAGATCCGGCGTCCTTCTCTTCGTCGCTGAAGTGGGCGCGAGCAATAGCGATGTTGAAGGTTCTCATATGGTTGGTAGGGTCAGAGTCGCTGTTGTACGGCTGGATGCGGAGTTTCTCTGTTTGTCGGATCTTGACGTCGGTAATCTGACGAGTGAAGGGGTTGCGCAGGGTGGCTTTGAGGACCCGTTCGATCTTCGGGGCCGAACTGGTTACACGGTGGATCTTGGAATGTATGTCCCGGAGTGAGTGTTGGAGCTGGGCTATCTGTCGGCTTGTCGTAAGGTCCGAGAAGTAGGGCGTTAGGTCGGGGGCCGGTGGCTGCCTGCTCCGATGGAATGATTGCCAGTTCGGGAGCGCCGGTGAGAGGGATGACAGACAAGAGCTGTCGACGGACTGTTGGCGGGTTGCTCAAGGTCCCGAGAGGATGGGATAAGGCAGCGGCGAGGATATCGAGGCGTTCATTTGTCGCCTTCTGTATCTCATCCTGTTGAGCGAAACGGGCCAGGATCGTATCCATGATTTCGGTCATGGTTGGCACGGCGGTGCCGGGTGCTCTTCGGTAGTAGCTTCGTCGGTGTTCATCATTTAAGTCGGAGCGTTACTTCGGTTGGGCCACACGGTGGACGCAAATTTTAGATCTGAGTTAGACAGGCTGGTCGAATAGAGATCTAACTCGATTAGTGAGCTTACTACGAAGATGTTATGTAACTCGAAATGATCTTGTTATTTGTTTTTCACAGCAAACAGTGATTCTCAAAAGTTTAAAGTGTGGCTCAGATCAAACAAAATGTTCACAATTTAGTTTTCTACCCTCCCCATGTTCTCTTCTGACCCCCTCATTTTTTATTGCCCGTGTCCGACCTTGTTCACCCTAATGCATGGTTCTTTCTTTCTTAACGGGCCAGGCCTCTTTGTGGGCCGAACAATAGATCGCCGCGGCCAAAGGTCGAGTTCGGCTTCATTAGAGAGAAGCCCGCCGTTGTGGGCTGGCGCGCAGAGTTGGTGCCGCCCCTCCTTACGGCCCAATTACGATCGAACCATGTCAGAATCTGATGGGCCGACCCTCCTAACGGGCCAAACCTTCACTCGATGGGTCGTGTTAAGGGATGTACGAAACAATACTATAAATTGTACATGATTTCAAAGTCACAGTTCTATAAAACGTAATATAATTAACATTCGCCCATTGATAACAAAAGCTAAAAATGAAAAACGTAACTATAACCAAGCCCATAACTTTTTCGGTTCTGCCCAAACGCACTAATGGGTTGGTGCACCGGTCAATTTATATTATATTGATCTAAATGGACTAATTTATAACTGTCAAAACAATGTCAAATTTTTTAACATTATAGCCCATTAATAACCAAGCCCAAAAATGAAATTAAAAAAAAGGTGAACAGAACAATGGGCGCGCATAATTATTCTAGTACTTCTATCAAATAGTATCAAATCGTGAACATTTTCATTATACCCAAAAACGAAACTAAAAAATAGTGAACAGAACAATGGCTTGCGGCAAACAATGCATAATTATTCTTCCACTACTAGTTGACTGCATGAAAATAGGAACGAAATAGTTAATCATTAACTAATTAACAAAAAATAACAGTTTTTGTCAATTTTTAACTGTTAACTATTCTTATCATAATCTTGCACAATCAATGATTAGTTGAAGAATAAATATGCGGATATAAAAATTGAGTATTTAATTTTCTGATTGAAAATAATTAGAGAATTAAAAACATCAATTTATTTTTTTTATAAAAAACATAATTTAAAGATTCTCAAGTTAGATATAACCAATATACATGATTTTACTTTTTGAAGGAGATTTTTTGAGTTCTTGCGACGATATATAAATCATTATAAATAATTATAGTTGCATCTTATTGTTGATGTACTTCATGTTTATAAAATCATATATGGATGATTTCGTATAGATAATGATATGTTGTAAATTGGATCTCTACTTTAGACAATCATATGTAGTTATCTCAACTTTAAACAATGTCATATTATACATCATCAATAGAATACAATGTAATTATCATATATTATTTTATTTTATTTTATTTCGTAAAACCTCAAAATCATTAAGGAGAGTTTATTCAATCGAAAAATTGAGGTGATTTTATTTATTTAATGAGGTTTTAAATGATTCAATGAATTGCAAAGTTTAAAGTGATTTTCGTTAGATCACTCTAGAATATTACCTAAAAACTATTAGATTTGAGTTTAATTTTTTTTATCTAAGAATCTTCACCCAAACACTTTAAAATCACTTGAAAACTTGAAAACTCCACAACTTGAAATATTTTCAATAACAGTGGATTTCAGAGTAGTTTATGAACTTTAAAGCTCAATAACAGTGGATTTTATGAATAAAAGTAGATTTTTCATTTTAATACAAATCACCTAAAACTCTCAGTTGAATTATATATTTGTTCAAATTGAGAATCTTTTTAGTTAGGAATTATTTATAAATCCATCTTAAGTAATTTTATAAACATGAAATACATCAACAATACAATGCAACTAATATCATTTGTATTATTGTACATGTCATTGCAAAAACTCAAAAATCTCTTTAAAATTAAAAATCTCCTATATTGGTTATATCTAACTTGAAAATCATTTAAATTATATTTTATTTAAAAAGCAATTGTTTTTTTAATTCTTCAAGTATTTTCAATCAGAAAATTAAATACTTAAGTATTATATGACATTTTTATTCCTCAATTAATCATTGACTGCCAAGAATTATGATTAGATAGTCAGCCGTTAAAAATTGACAGAAACCGTTATCTTTCTGTTAATCAGTTAACGGTTTGACTATTTTGGTCCTAATTTCGTCTAGTCAACTATTAGTTGGAGATTAATTGTGCGTAAGCAATACTTGAATATTAAATTGTTGATTTTGAAATGCGTGGAGAATAAAAATTCTATTTTCCGAGAGAACAATATTGTTTTTTTCTTAGGGGTTATTAAAAGTAAAATTGCACCGTATGACAATCAAACAATTAATAATTACTTCAATGACCAATAACCTTAATACACGGATACACTATACATCTTTTATATAATAATGCTAACTTTCTCTTTTGCATGACCGGTAAAACCTACAAACAAAAAATAAACTAAAATAATAATAATAATTTTTACCTAACACAAGTACATCGTGACTTTTGGAGATTCACATAGCTTGTAAAAAAATGAGTGATTTATCTTCCATTATTTATCCACCTGTGACCAACAAAACCATTTCTAGAATAGCTTTGCCTGGGAGATGACCGTCTGCTCGGTTGACTACTGACGGGAAGCTTTGCCGCAAATCAAATTACTGTATTATTTTTGAATAAATTTTTAGTTTAGTTAAAAATCAGTATTGAACTAGACCATGTATCTTTCTCTAGTGTATTTCTTCTTCACTAATTATTTTTACTCTCTTTTAAAACATTTTAATTTAATTTATGCATTAGTATTAAAGAGTACTAAATTCCGACCCCTCACTTTGTAACGTGGCAATTATCTTTTAATTTTTTTTATATCTGATGCTTAATCATTTATTAATTTAAATGTAAAAATCTAAGATATAAAAAAATTGTATACAACTATTATATAGTTCATTAATATTATCGAGTTTCGACAACATATTAGATTTTATTTATTTATTTTCAAATGATTTTATTATTTTTGACAAATGTTTGAATCTAATAGATTATATTGTATAATGTATAAAAATAGGATAATTTATTTATTTTACGTTTTATAAATAAGAACTGAATTACTATTGATGTGTAATAATGTATTCCATCAATAATTGCAATATTAGTAAAATTATTTTATAAAAAATAAAATTTTATAAGATTATGTAATAATTAATTTCAATATATATATATATATATATATGAAAAGATATTACATATTCTTTGATTAAGTTAGTTAAAAAGATTTTTACTTATTATTTTACTGAAACAGCTAAAAATTACATACTTCAATTGGCATTTCTTGTAAATAACACATCAACTAAAATTTATTTTGATATTTAATTTCTGTTTTTAATTAAATAGGTAATAAAATAAAGGGATCTCACTGATTCAATCTTTGCCTAGGAATGTTTTGACATTGAGTTGCGTTCATATATGCAAGTTTGTTATTATTCTAGTGTTTGAGGTCTCATTGAATTAGTAGAAATTTAATCTAAATTTCCCCGCCCACCCATTAAATTTTCTAATTTGGCTACACAATATAATATAATTTCTATTTAATTATTTTTAAATGAAAAAAATGATAAAAGACAAAGTAACCCTTAATGAAATAAGGTAATTACAACTATCCAGCCACAAATCTGGCGAAGACTCGACCCACCCAAACGAAACCCAGTTTAATTTGGATCCTAATCTAAACGACGAGGTTTTGCACTCAATCTCTTTTACTTCTCTCATTTCGTCTCTCCTGATACTCTCTCTCTCTCTCTCTCTCTGTGGCGATGGCAATTTGAAACCCTAGGAAATGAAACGCGTTGTTCCTTCTTCCCCTTCATCTAAATTGACCCTCGATCACTATCCCTCTCGAATCTTGTTTCTCTACTCTCTCTCCGTCTCTAACTGCGTCTGAAACCCCTATGAAAAACCCTTCGTTCCTTCTTCCTCCTCTATCGAAATCGAGACTCATCCTTCTTTTTTTTTCTGGTAAGTGGGTTGTTGTGTTGTTTTTTGGTTGTTTAATTGTTTATTGATTGTTTTTGGAAACATGTTTGAAGTTTTGTGGGTATTTAGGAAAGCTTGAGATGTATCTGTTGAGAATATCGGGATTGAAAATGGTGAATAAATTGTTGATTTGGGAAAAGAGAAAGCAAAATTTGCACAACTGATGCGATTTTAAGGGTGTTTGATTTAGGGAGATGATTCAAATGTAGGTGTATGTGTAGTTTGTGATGTATTTGGTGACCAAATGTTTTTTGATTAGTGTTTAATTATGGACTTTGATTGTTGTTTTTGTGACTTAGATTTTGTTGTGACTTGTTTTGTGACTTGGACAAAGTATTTATGAAGAAAGGCAAAGGAAAGAGCAAGAGCCAGAGTAAGACCAAGAGTAATAGGCCCAATCTTTGAGGGCGAAAAAACTGAGTCAGAGCAAGAGTAATAGGCGTCAATCTGAGGGCCAGAAAACCGAGTGGAAATGATGTCTCAGATGAAATTCAAGTACTGTATAATCTCTCTCAGATGGCTCAAAAGTGATGGATTATCTTCATCATCTCAGATAATAGTTTTTAGTGAAGCTGAAGATTATTAAAGGAAAATGTTTGATGACTAAAATAAATGTATGGTGATTGCAGCAATGGCAACCAATGCAACCTCTTGAGATGTATTTCAACAGCACTGAGTTCACGAAGAGTTGGAAGATACAAACCAAATGTTTTGTGACCGAGATTGTAGAAGTCATCAAGAAGCATAAAACCGAGGTGAAGTGGTTCAAAGATCATCCTCAGTTTCATCATTCTTTCACATGCCAGAGGAAGAAAACCTAAAACTGATGGGGATGTGGATGTTACTCTTGCGGACCATGTGTACTAAAGAAGGATATAGCTTGGTTCGATGTTAATGGAGTGCCAATCTGCTACTCCATGAGAGAGCATGCCCTCATCTCTGGCTTAGACTACCATGAATATCCGAGGAGATATTTAAAGTTAGGAAGCTACAAGTTTGTTGATGAATACTTCAGTGATAGAGAGCGGATCACTATCAAAGATGTGAAGGAGAAAGTGTTGTCTATGAAGCCTTATGTGGATTCATTGAAGACGGTTGTGTTGTTTTTCCTAGGCCGGGTTATCAGAGGAAAGCCAAAGGATAAAGGACCTTTAGATCTCTTCATACTAAGAAAGGTGGATGATTTGGACGCTTGCAGAACATTTCCTTGGGGTCGTCTAATGTTTAAGGATGCTATTAAGGGGATTACGCACATGATGAACCTTTTGAAGGGGAAACCTCATAGGACAACAGGATTTGCAGGATTCATTATTCCTTTAGACGTAAAGGTTATTGTAATTTTTAAATTTATTTGATATATAAGTTAATGTGTGACACTTTCTTTTGTGTAGGTATTGGCGTCTGAGTGTATTCCGAGTCTGAGGAAAGAATTTTGAGTTGCAGTAGATGGCTGTCCCGAAGACTGTCCAAGGATGTGCAAGACTTAGTTTATAAAGACAAGTATGAAGGGTTATTCCTTGGAAAATATTTATGCTTCTCTTGGAGAAACAAAGGTATAAGCTTTTAGTATTATTGGTTGTAAGTTAGACAATTGAATATTATATAACTGTTTTGTACTTTTCTTCATAATTTCAGATTATTGACAGTGTGTTGTTGCCTACTATGGCTGAGGAAACTCTTTTGGCTTGTGTAATTGATGTGGAAGAAGAGTTTTGAAGAGAAGGAGTGCAAGTGACAGTTGGAACTACTAGTTAAGTTTTAAGGGGAAGACTATATGGTGGAAAGAATTGTACCTATCTCCTTCAAAGTAACATCTAGCCCATTTCATCTCTTTAATACTTTTGTCAAGATACGTTGCTGCAATAGGATACCTCCTGCGAAAAGCATGATAAAGGTCCAGGAACTCAGCCTCTGTAACGGCCGCTCACTTGGCCCGTGGGCCCCATCCCGTCTGACGGTTGTGAGATAATTTTGGAAGGCTTGAAAGTCTTGTTTACTATCCCTGCAATCACCACATGACCTTTCCCCGTGCTTTGGTCTCACTAACACGGTATTGTGAATCACTTCACGATAGGTCACCCATCCTTCCACTACTCCAGAGCAAGCACGCTTAACTATGGAGTTCTAAATGGATGTATGACGGAAAAGGTAAGCGCACTTTGGTGCATAGGTAGCCAAATCAATTCTCTTAAGCCTTTCCACATATATCAGAAATCGGGATGTTACATAATCTCCAGCTTAAATCACCTGTTGGGTTTCCACCTCATTTCGTTTCAATTTTGAAGTATGCAAACAGTTCTAGGCTTATGTGAATTGCATAGATCAGGAATCGAGCATCTCTATGGGAACCGAAATTCACACTGTCAATTTCCGTAATCAGAGGAAAGTGAGGAAACCCTAACTTTCCGTGAGGTCATGGATTATCTGCGTAAACACACGAATACGAAAAGAAGCAAAAACAAAATATCAAAAGAAATTGCATATAAGATTTTATTTATTTAGAAGAGGTAAAGTTACAAAGACTCTCCGAAAATAGTATGGACGAAAATTCGTCAATAGTGGAGAACCAAAGAACAAAGCCATAAATCGTTCTAAGAATTGAACTTGCTAGTCTAGCCGCCTAGATCCTAAGTTCTCCTAAATCTAACAATAATTTCCTAAGGTCTAGATTTTTGGATCCCTCTGCTCTTTGATTTAACCATCCTTATATATGTCCTTCTAGGTCGGTCATTTTTCCATTTCTGTCGATGATTTGAGTATTATCTCTTCACATCAATTTTTCATGATTATTTGGAAACTTGACATTTATCTTATTTTCCATTTATCTTCCAAGGAAATTAGGTAGACCGTCATTGTAGTTGGGCTCATCTTCGTCTAAAAATCGTAAGTGGGCTTTTCTCGGCGTGTTAGACCGTTCCTAAGTTCTCCTAAAGCTAACAATAATTTCCTAAGGTCTAGATTTTTGGATCCCTCTGCTCTTTGATTTAACCATCCTTATATATGTCCTTCTAGGTCGGTCATTTTTCCATTTCTGTCCATGATTTTAGTATTATCTCTTCACATAAATTTTTCTTATCTTCTCGATTTTCCATGATTATTTGGAAACTTGACAATTATCTTATTTTCCATTTATCTTCCAAGGATATTAGGTAGACCATCATGTAGTTGGGCTCATCTTCGTCTAAAAATCGTAAGTGGGCTTTTCTCGCTTGTTAGACCGTTTCTGGCCGTTTTGTGACTTAAACGTTACTACGATTTTCTTCGGAGAAATCGAGTTTCCTACGATGTTGATTTATTTACCTTTGGTCCCGTAAAATAGTAAAACTGATCGTATAGTTTATATAGAAATGTAAGTTAAACCTTTACCGTCGTATACAATTGATTTGAAATTTTACGAGAAGGCAAATCTATGCTGCTTTTATCGCAAAACTTCAACAGAAACTCCAATCGAGGCAAAACGAGAAGCATTTCTGTCCCGAACCGAAGGTGAGTTTGATGAAGAGGAGACGGTCTTGTTTCCCATGGGCGACAATACTTAAGGCTGGTCTCGTCGCCCGTGGATGACGAGACGCTGATCGTGTCTCGTCGCCTACGGACGACGAGATTGAAGGCTGGTCTTGTTGCCACTGGGCGATGAGACCTGAGGACGGTCTCATCGCCCGTGGGTGACAAGATGTTGAACATGTCTTGGTTCTTTCCGCAATGTTTGTAACCTTGTGTACTCCAAATTTTATCCCTCAAGATATTTCCGAAGTTATTTTGAGTTGAGCTTCTTTAAAGGACATCTTAGTAATCATGGGCATCGATTTCGAGGTTACCGTTTTTGACCCCAGCAGTCTGTCCAAAGATAAATATCGGACTGTGGGAAGAGTCTTTGGAAGATACTAACCAAAATTTTGTATTTTTTTAATAGCGCGCTATTATCCTTGTGTCGGATGTTTGACATCGTATCTCTATTGGGGGAAGATGGCTAAGTCTGTTTAGTATGTTAGAGTTTGTTTGTTTTGATCAGCAACAAACGGAATGGAAAGTGTTACCATTTGAGTTTGAGCCTTTGTGAAGGGTGTGCTTTTGAAAAGATGCTACTGCGTATGACAGTTTGAGTTTCTGAGATGGAACTTTCATCAAGGAAGATGTTTTACGTCGAAAGCCAGTTCTTCAAGTGTTTGCGACTTCTCGTGGTACTAAAGACTGAGGTTTTCTTTCGAGTAAAAATTTATATTATGATAACGAGTTTAGAGAACTTTTCTCATTTGGCATGAAGGTCTCGTTTGCCCATGTGGCCAAGAAATACTTCGGTTTGTTTCGGAGGTTTCACACCCGAATTTCTTTTGTACAACGAATTAATCAAAAGCGTCTTTCATATAGAAGTTTTCTTTCGTATGTCGCGTTTCATGGGTAAAACGTTGGGGACTTAAAGTGTATTGTGGACCATGTAGAACTTGGTCAAGAAGTTCATAATTTCCGTTAACCATTTGGTTGTTAGGACTGAGTCTTCTTATGAACACTTATCATATGATTTCCAGTTTTGGGTTATATGATAATTGTTTGTGTAGTCATCACTCAGCGTGAATCGCGGATCGTCGTTTTGCCTTTGAGTGATTGGATAGGGATTTGGTTTCTCAAATGTTTTGGCTTGGCGTGAAGGTTGTGTTTAGCCGTAAATTTGTGGGCGTTTTTGGTTGAGGATTAGACCATGCTGATTTCGTGTTAGTATTAAGGTCATACTAGTCTGAAATTGTCCTAAAAAGGATGCCGAATTCTGGTCCGGGCTTTCAGGGAAGGCGTAATTTTCCGATGGCCAAAGAGATTTTGTTGATATTGATGGCCGAGTATGCCGGAGGTTTTAGCGTTAAGGTGGCCGATGTGGAAGAAACTGATTTTACACTTCAAGTTTCAGTCATACAATGAGTGTTTTGTATAAGGCTTTCTTTAGTCAAATCAAATTTGTTTTCGTATAACTTTGGTTAAGTTATGAAAGCTGTAATGAAAGGCTTTCTTATGAAAATTGTTTTCATTTTCGTCTGAGGAAGATGAAGCCGAAGAGGCTTGATATTGATTCCATTGGAAGTTAGTCGCAGGATGAAGGCATGCATTGGATATAACCGAGGGGAGCGAGAGGCAGAAGCCAGCGAGCCGTAAGGCTAGAGGAAGAGATCTAGATCGTAGTGCGTAGAGATAAAGTTTAGTTTTGTTGTCGAAAGATGAATCATAGTGCTAAATTTTTAGCTATATGAAAATCGTCGGAAACACTTCTTCGTTAAATACATTGCGTATATTTTTTGAAAGTTCTTTCGTATAACTCTGTCTGACTATAAGAATGATTTTTCATGTAAGTTTTACAAGAAGGGCTTCCCGTATAAGTAAAAGGAACATGCTGCTCGCAGATTACTTGTGATGTTTACGAGTAAGGATTAGGTTATTCTCGTTCGCATTTTCATATTGTAAAGTCATGTTGCATGATATCGGTCTTTTTCCCGTAGGCTGTTCCATATAAAATGTTTTAGTTATACAAAAGTAGTTGGTGACAGGCTTTATGATGACTGTGAAGTGGATTTTTTTCTGGAGACATCAAAGTAGCGATGTTTCCGCAGATTTTACGAGAAATGTTTTTTCTTTGATTTTGATCTTTAGTGAAAGTTTCTTCCAATCACACATGGATTTTTACGGAAGGTTATTTCATTTTGATATTTGGAAAAAACGTTTTTGTAGGTTTTTGAGAGTTATTCTCATGATATATTCGTTTCTTGAGAAAGAATCGGTCAACCAGCGGTAGATCTAGTCAAGAGTTTGAAGAAAGCATTCCCTTTGTTGTGCTTGCTGCTACTTCTGTTCTCGATTTGTCTTTGTTTAAAATGTTTTTGATGTTTTCTGTGACTTGTTTGGTCCCTCGGAAATTGGGAGCAATGCTTTTGTGTTTGAGATGTCTCGTATAATTTTGAATGTTGTACGCAATTTTTCGTTAAGCCTAAAAGGTCCTCATGATTTTAGCTATCCGTTGTATTATTAGTTCAATGTTGGTACAAGTTTTCTAAATGCGTGATTGCGGTAAGAGATGCTGCAGAATTATTGGGACTATATTTTTGGTTTGGCTATGTCGCTTGCGTTTAGACAAATCTTAGATTGTTGTCTGCCTTTTCGACGATTTCGTTGGGTAATTGCATTGCCTAAGTGTTTATAGCCTAATTTTGTAAGAGCTTTCTTTGTTGAAAGCGTTATCTTGATGTCAAGGAAAAGAGTTTTTGAAGTATGGGAGTATATCAGTATAGTATACGTACCCACTCCCTCCCTTTTTTAATGAAAGAGAATGGGTGGACCAATCTTTTGATGAGTTGTGTACGTTATTTTTACAAGGATTCAGTTGTTCAATAATCCAGGTCAATTTAAAGACAACGAGGGGATTGTGATCTTTGGTGGTTTTCTGGTTGACGATTTGGAATGAGTCAGTTTTGAAGAAATTTGCTAGGAACGAGTCGGTTTTAAGACAACGTTCATGTCTCTAGTTCTTTCTTTCTTTAAAGGGTGAGATGAGTATGGTTGAATGCATGATGATCGTTTCTCGGTTTTGCGAGAGATTAAATCGGTTTGCAAGGTCTCCCTGAACAGTTAAGGAAAAATAAAACGAGATAGGGAAAATCTTCTAAGACTTAGTTTCGCTAGAAAATCCACCTAGATTCTATTTCTCAAAAGTTTATGGAAGTATCCTAGGCATTTTTATTTCTTAGTACTTTCCTACGAAAATTCCAAGTGTGATTTCAAAATTTTACAAGTCGATCATACCTTAGTTTTCTCGGAGATTCGGGTTTGTCTCTTCTCCATTTTTTCTTTCTTGTTTTCCCCTTCTTATCCTCGTGACTGTCCAAGCCCTACGTTAAACAAGAAAATTGATTCTTTTTGGGATTTCTCTATCTTCGTGGCCGCGTTTTGGCCGAACCCGTTTTGCAGTTTGGTTTGTCAATTTATATTTCTGATCCGGGTTTCAGTCTCCGTATCGTTGGTTTTTAAAAACAATGAATGATCATCTCGTCGAACCTTTTTTCCATTTTAGGAATAGCCAAGGGCGATCAGGAGATTCCAAGGAAAATCAGGAGATGCCAAGGGCAATAGGAAGATGCCAAGGGCGACCAGGGAGACTCATTGGGCGATGAGGATTTGGTGAGAAAATTACAGGCAATGAGGTAGGAGAGAAAGGACGCTGAGACCATGGAGAGAGGATTAATGGGAGATTTTACTTCACAGCCCTCACTCCATATCTTTCCTTCTCCAAGAGTCTTTTTGTAAGATCTTTGTTTGATTTTCCATAGGTTTACGAATTGTTTTGTGAATTCCATTTACGAGTTTTGTAATTGTCTTTGAATTTTTTTCTTTGTAAATTGTTTTGTAAGATAGAGTAAAGTTTATTTTTTGAAATTTGTATCGTAAAACAATTTCGTGTTTAATTTTACGAATGATGTTTTGTGAAATATTGTCGAGTTGAATTTTACAAAAGCTATTTTGTAAAATGTTGTCAAATTTTATTTTGCAAAAGTTGTTTTGTAAAATATGGTTAAGTGATATAACATGGATTTACCACTTTTAGACCATGGTATATGACCTATTTAGAGTATATTATATGGGTTTGGAGTCTATTTTAGAGTGTTTTCAGGTTCATGTACGTTTTGGAGAACTTTGGTGATTTTGGAGCCTTTTGAGGTGTAGAACTGCACAGTCACATCAGATGTTTATCTATTGATGACGATATTCCCATGGTGAGATTAGCTGATATTTTTAAAAAAAGGTATAGCTTTGCGTTAGCTCTTCAATGCCACCAGTTTGAGGACAATCAACATCCAATTGCAGAAGTTATGCTCGTTTACTGAAGAGTGGTCTGTCTGACTCGCGAGAGGAAGCTGCGAGGAGATGAAGGAGTGTTGATCGATGACACAGCCTGGTTGTCGATAGACGGTGATCCCAGAAGATGGTCTGAGTCTATTTTATGACCGAGTTAAGCCCAGAAATTACCACAAATTACCAGAATGCCCCTTGACAACCAAAAACCCTATTTTACTATTTCTAAGCCATTGTTGATGGCTATGCTTCATACTATTCTAGGGGAGGGAGAGCATAGGTTTGGAGAGAGAGAGATCTGAACACCTTGAGAGTGGGAAGATCTTGAACTCTCTTTGTTTCTTTACTCTATTTTGTCTTTTGATTTATTCTATTGCAGTATTATTCATACCATCATAATGCTTTTTATGAATATGTCTGAGTAGTTTTATTGTTAGATTTAGGGTTCTTCAAAAGTTATTATTGGGTTTCTGAATATTTATTGTTGTTAGGGTGATTTAATTAGTTCTTAATCTAGTTGTTCTTACTGTTAAGCTTAGGATTGATAACCCTAAACTTAGATCTTAGGATTGATTGGCGCAAGTGAGAGCTTCGTCTATTGCCTGAACTGAAACTAGATGATCTGATTAGCTAGGCACATACAAGAGTTGGTCTAGGTGGTTAGAGAACATATCAATCGATTCTATAAAGCTTGTTATAACTAGTATCAATCGACACTTCACAAGAAGGACCCCTGAAGGATTAAAATACGAGAGTTGAATCCTTAGGTCTAAACATAAGAAAATCATAAGATACGGAAGTTTCATGATTACAACTTAAGGCTGAATTCGATAACAAGTCCTTTAATAAATACCTAATAACTCATTTAGTTTGCATTTACATTTTGCCTGAGATTTCACCCTAAGTCTAGCTTCCCCTCATCTCTTACAAACATTATCAATCAATTCTATTTTTACTACTTTCTACTATTATTATTCTAGCTTTATTTCGAAAATAAATATATTGTGTAATATTAGAGTCTCTGTGGATTCAATCTCTGAGTACTAACACTGAACATCTCATTTGAGAGACTAAGTTGCTTTAGGGTTAATTTGAGCATATAAAATTTGGCGCCGTTGCCAGGGACTCTTTCTTATTACCATTAGCTTTAGTTTACAATATTGTCTAGATTTTTATTTTCTGTTTACAAAATGTTTTCCTTCTTTTCCTGCTGCCACAGGTACTTTAAAAGAAGGACTGAAATTCGACATCAAGCGCCAATCGACACCGTGGAAAATGAATCGATCGATTCTTTGACGAAGGATCAACCAACACTATTCCATCAACATCAATCGACAACGATAAGCCAGAAGCAGGTAAATCTACACATACCAATTTAAATAATGGGAAAGTAGTTCTAGGAGATCCAAAGGGTCTAGCATGCATCAAACCAAATTAATTATAAACAGGGGGCTGTAATCCCTTTGAGAATAGCTATTGTTTTGAATGCTGGGCTGGAGCATCTCCGAAAACTTGGAGATTATAACAGGCCTGATCAGTTCTGCACTAACAGGTCTGCGATCCGTCCACCAGCAATTCAGAGGGACGACTTTGAGCTGAAACCTAAAATCCCATAAACCATATTGAAACACTTGAGGACGTTGTGTCTAGAATCAAGGTCCATGGATTATCTGACGATTACCTATTCTGCAAGCTCTTCCCACACTCTCTTGCTGGAGATGCGACATAATGGCTGAAACAAGTGCAGCCAGGATCTCTGACTTACTGGAGTGATATCAAGAGCTCTTTTCTCACAATTTTTTCACTGATGTGTGAACCAAGGAGCTGAGATATAAAATCTATACATTCTCTCAGGGTCTGACTGAAACTATTAAGGCTTCCTGGATAAGATCCAGAGTTCATTAGCGAGATTGCCCACAACATGGTTTTCCCGAGATTCAACTACTTAATATCTTCTTCAGAGGTCTGGACTGGGCATACCAAGCGACATTGGACGCTGTGAGTCATGGGAACTTCAAAACCAGGAGCCCTGAAGAAGCTACAAGGCTCATTGAAAATGTGGCGACTACCATTAGTACCAAGAAGACTGATCTTGAGAGGAGGAAAATGGCCGAAAATGGAGACCGAATATCTGAGGTGAAGGCAACATCAGATTCAGTTCATGCTTTGTAATTGGAAAGGAGCACGTTCAGTTTACCAATGAGAGTCAGGCCTTCTCATGTGAAGGAGATGAAGAAGAGCATGTAGACCTCATCGATGTGACTGGCTTTTCGCGAACAGAGACTTGCTGAGAAGCAGAGAAACATCTAATCTATTAAAAGTGAAGTACAAATAAGAAATAACCCTTCATTTTACCTAATATTTACAAGAAATGCCACTGATACTATCCTTGCATCCAAACATCTAAACATTGATTATTAACAAGAAAAAAATAAATATGGCTAAGCCTATTAACAACATTTATCATTGAGATTAGAGATTAGAGATTAAAAATGTATATGTGTTTATATATATATATATATAAAATTAAATTAGTTTTATTTTTTATTCATATTCATATAAGTTAACCAACTATATTTGAACTATAAAAAAGCTAATAATGTCAATAATTTTCGATATAATTTGAACTTATTCATTTAAAATAATAAAATCATGTAATTTTTCATAACAATTTAGTAACTAAAATACATACTAAATTTATTATAAATAGTTATATATACAAATAAATACAATGTATTATTCATTTGTACGATATATCTAATAAGAATATTTATGTAATTTATAAATTTAAAATTTTTAATCACCATATAATACATATACACAGTTATGTCTATGACATATCGAATTTCCAAGGTATTTTAGGATATATGGATTCGGATATTCAGCGGATTCGTAAAATTGTTATCCGGATCTGGATATTCGGGGTTAGGATATTCAGACTAAAATTCGAATACACGCGGATATTTGGACCTGTTTTTTAATTAAAAACCTAAATATTAACCATCTATTAGTCTATTTAAAATTATTATTTTAAAAAACTTTAAAAGCATTCAAATTTAAAATTAAAATTTTAGTTATTTTATATAAAAGTATATATAATATACATAGATAACTATAATTAAATTTAAATATTTAATATCCAGATCCAGATATTCAGGCCTAAATTTTACTATCTGAATTCGTACTTGGATCAGTCGAATCCGTAAAATCACTATCAGGATCCCCGAATATCCGTTTTTTGAAGCGGATGGGATCCCAGATCGGATAACGGATATCGAATATAAGTTTCATTCATATATAGAGTTATATCAAACAAATTGCTTAAAATATTTGACATTCATAAAAATAACATCCGCGCGGGCGCGCGGGTCAAAGACTAGTGAGCTTTATAAGAGGCTACGAGGCAGCGCAGAATCACGAGAGAAGGGTGGAATCTATGATGGGGAGAAGTTTGAAAGGCCAGCAGAAGATGAGTGTGAATTTTGATGTAAGATTGGATTCCATATACTCTGATCTAAATGAGAAGTTTGAATCTTTGAGTGATCATGTCAAGAGATTGAATAGCCAAGTTGCACATAACGTTGGGTTTGTCAGAAGGGAAGAAGGACTCCTTCCTGGAAGAGATGAAACTAATCCCAAGGCATCCAGTTAATTATGTTACATTGAGAAGTTGGAAGACAACTCACCCCACAAGCGAGAAAAGAAATGGAGGAATTAGACCGAGCTGAAGAATTAGAGAAGTGCAACCTGATCTTGATGACAAGGAGCCGAATCGGAGATTGATGCGGGCATTGATCGAAAACAACATGAAAGTGTCAATCAAAACCCCCGTCTATCTGGATCCTCAACTGTCAAAGTCTTTGAACCAGCTGTATCAAGGGTATATAAATCCAAGACTCCCTACCCTCCCACCAAAAGTGAAAGCGACATGAGAACTGGATAAAGCCATAAGAAAGCATTCCACAAGATAATTGTCGAGATGCCACTCAGTGACGCCATACAAATTTCTTCTCCATCAAAAACTACGTGAAAGATATGGTGATCGGAGGTTTTTTGACCAACGGAACAGAGTGTGATGATGGTTTCTGAGAAAGTAAGCGATATGATTCATGAAAGAATCCCAGTTAAACAACCAGACCCCTGTAGTTTTGTTTTGGATTGCAACATACACCATGAGCGGTTCCAGAGATCTCTTTGTGATATAGGCTCTAGTGTCAATTTAATACCTTATTCCGTTGCAGTAGCCCTCGGGTTAACTCAATTCAAACCCACAGATAGCACTCTCGTTCTAGCTGATAGTTCTATTAGGATTCCAGACGATGTCCTCGAGACGTGCCCATAAGGATAAAAGAATCCCATATACCTACGAATTTTGTAGTGCTGAAGTATAGGCCTGAACCTAAAGATCCTATATTTTGGGAAGACCATTCTTGGCCACAGCCGGTGCAATCATTGATGTTAGGAAAGGGCGTATATGTCTGAACAGCGTAGATTTGTCAATGAATTTTGACATGGAAAATCTGGTCAAGAAACCTTTGATCGATCCAACTTTCTTTGTAGATCACTTATCTGAGGTAGTTGACCAATCTTTCATGGATATGTATTCCAACGATCCTTTAGATAGAAACTCTCGCATCTCCTGAAAGCGACATTTTAAGTATAAATGACCGAGCTGCTCAGTATGCCAGATTAATGGATGCTACTGAGGAGTCATGAATGGTGACGTAAACGAAGAAATCACAATTCCATCCAGTGTCGATAGATATTTCAGGCAGCAGCGACCACCATTCTCATGCATTGAACAGCTGGAGTTCAAGAAAAGCTCCAAATATCGAACTAAAACAACTTCCAGCTGGACTAAAATATGCCTTCCTCTACGATAATTCCTATCCTTTATTGTCAATGCTAATTTGACAAGCGGAGAACTCACTTTACTGCTAAACAAGCTGCGTAAGTATCGCAAAGCTCTTGGCTACTCTCTCGATGACATTCCAGGAATCTCGCCTAATTTATGCATGCATAGGATACACGTGGAAGACGAGTACAAGTCATCTATTTAGCATCAAAAGGAAACTAAATCCGAATCTATAAGAGGTGGTGAAGAAAGAGATTATGAAGCTTCTTGAAGCAAGGATTATTTACCCAATTTCAGACATCAATTGGGTTAGTCCAGTACATGTGCTTCTTAAGAAATGAGGGGTTACAGTGGTAAAAAATGATAAAGACGAGTTGATCCCTATGAGAATTGTTACTGGGCACAAGATGTGCATAGATTACAGAAAGCTGAATTTCTCTACAAGAAAAGATCATTTCCATCTACCCTTCATAGATCAAATGTTAGAAAGCTTGCAAACAAAAAGTAGTACTTTTTTCTCGATGGGTATTCAAGATTTTTCCAGATTCTTATCCATCCGGACGACCAAAGAAAAGACAAAATTCACTGTCCATATGGTACATTCGCATACCGCAGGATGCCCTTTGGGCTTTGCAATGCTCCTGCTACCTTCCAGAGATGTATGATTCCATCTTCACATATATGATCGAGGATTTCATGAAGTCTTAATGGATGATTTCTCGGTTTATGGATCCGATTTTACATTGACACAGTGTGTTTATCTCTCTAGAAGGGCATAAATATCATAAACAATTAATTGTCAAAATTAACACTTAATCCTAACACAAAAAACAATACTCTTGTCAAGAGAGATCAAGTGTAGTACTTAGGGATAAAATCCACACAGAACAATGGCACAATAGATTTCTTATTTCTAAAGATTATGCTAGGTGATTATATATATTGGTATTAGGTAATCAGTCTTAAGGAAATATTCTTATTGGAAGATGTAGATGCAATATGGAAATATGCTAATAGTATAAATATGGAATATGATAATGGACTAACTAGATGCAAATGTAAATATGCTAGATCTAGGGTTTTCAAGCTCAATGAATTATAGGAAATAAGAAGCACGGTTATGTAAATATTCTACAACTCAAATATTAACTATTTTGACACTTTTAACTCCAACTCTCGTATGCGAATGAAAGGAAAGACCATCGATCAACGGCTAAAGCTTGATGTCGATCGACGGTGAAATCAGAAGGAAGTGTGAACGAGATTTGATATGTTCACCAAGCTAATTAGACCAGCTCTCGCATGCGCCTAACAACCTAGTTCAATGAAGTCTATTCTAGCACATAACCTACTCTCGTAGTCGTCCATGTCCTACTTTCGAGATCCTAGTTAGCTACTCTAGAATGCAAGCATTACAGCACAACTCAATTGATGGATATTAACTTAACCTAGCAATCCTACTTTTGGTCTAATCCATGATTGCTATCATTCAAACCTAAATCTAGTTTGGTAAATTACTCAGATATAATCAAAATAAGAATAATAATCTGAATATAATGCATAGATAAAATACTGGGGTTCCAATACAAATCTCCCTAAGGAGTTATGAATCTTCTCCCCTAAAATAATTCCTAAAACTATAATGGAGAGCTGGTGAACACACACACATTTGCCCCCACACACTTGCACTCACATACTTCCCCCCCCCCCCCCCCCCCTCACTGGTTTCATACATAGAGTATAAATAGGAAACCCTAATATCTAGGTCAAAACTCGTCCAGGGTTAATCTTGTGTCTGCTCTCTAACTTGGGCTTGAAATCGACTGTCTGCGAATTGGTCATCGATCGATGGCAGATGTGCCACATCGATCGATCTTGGTCATGTAACAACGGTCGACGCCTAGGTAGTGTCGTCGATCGATGACAGTCTTATACTTCGACTCTCTCAATGATCAGCTACAAATTACTCTCCTCTAAATGCTATAAAAGCTCCAAGTATCTCCATATATCCCAAAAACGTACCCAGGACCTGTAAAGACCTTAAAACATAGCCTAGACACATATAATAGACCCTAAATAGAGCCTAACATGGCCTGAAACTGGTAATAAATAGGCTATATCAACTCCCCCAAACTTAACCTTTTTGCTTTTCCTCAGCAAACAAGCCTGCGAAATAAGTTTTGAAAAGGAAGACTCACATAATATCTAAGTATAATTGTCCACCTTACTCTATTGCAACTAGGGATGTTAAATACAGGGCTAGGGCCTAACCCTCTTTTCTTTAATATTAACCAGTCCTATTTTACCCCACCCTATTTTAACCCTATTTTAATCAAGGTTAGGGCTGGTACAAGGATTAGCCCATTTAATTTCATGCTAGTTAATAACTCTTTTTATATCAATTTTAACCAAAAAAAATCAAATATGATTCACATAAATAAAAAAGATCTCTTCAAATGCTAAGCATGAATTTTTTTTTAAAAAAAACAAAAGTACTAAGCATAAAAAAAGAAGCAAATTTCAAAGCATTAAAATCAAACTCTCAGTCTCTCCAAGTCTTCGTTGCTCTCTTGAATTTTTTTCAAGTAAGTATGTTGCTCTCCTCCAAGTTCACTCTGCAACATAATAAGATGATTATGAGAATCATGATAACAGAGACGAGACAAACAACATTCATAAGTTAGAACACACCAAACTAAGACAGAAATCACTAGCATTATAGTCTTGAAACAAAACTACTTCTAAATCCAGCCAACACTCCTGTCTATGCTACTGACTTAAATCAACTACAGTTTCTACAAATTGTCATATAAACACAGACATAAATCAAATCCTCATGTAAATTGTCATAATCTTCATATATAACAACAGCGACATAAAATCGAGATGAAAAAAAGCAAACCCATCAAAGAAACAACCAAACCCATCACTTAACCTCCAGAGAGATGCAGCGAGAGAGATTGCGGCGAGAGAGATGCCAGCGAAAGAGATGCGGCGAGTGAGAGAGCATGCGCAACGTCGACGGGCGAGACTCGAGGACTAGGAGGAGATGAGGAGAGACCCAGCAGATCAGACCCACGATTCCACTCTTCTTCGATCGCTTTTGAGAAAGAAGAGGAGAGACGGCTAAAGTGAGGAGAGACTGAAACTTTCTGAGAAAGGAGAAAAAAAATTTAACCCTAATGATACTGTAGTCTAAAATTAGACGGCCCTAAGTTGGCCCTGTTTAAAAGTTACGGGACTTAGGGTTATAAAATGTTGTGTGGGCTGGGCAAACCCTTTGGATACAAGCCCATGACAACATCCCTAATTGCAACTACATCCTATCAAGTCAATCACAGAGAAAACTTTATATACCATATCCTAGTATACTGTCAACCAAATCCATTCTACCAACAACTTAACGAATACCTAGTATGACTCGCCCCTCTACTGATTACATTTCTTTGCATAAAATAAAAGTACATGCTTTACCTTGGGAGTATCGATCAAAGGATCTATGGACTCTTACCTCTGGCAAGTATCTGAACACACATATAGTCTTCTGTGATTTCTTTCCTCTCTCTCTTCTCACTTCTTCTCAGTCAATGTCTCCCTTTTTTGAGGGTATCATTTTTTTTTAATTAATTGAGATATTTGGATAGGCTTCCATGAATCAAGACCTAATAGTTTTTGCCACCAGATCTGTTCACTTCTTTTTACCTTTATCTCTTTCTAGGATCATATGAATTAAGCTTTAATGGTTGTAGCCACCAAATCATGTTCGACTCCTTTTTTAATCTGAATGGAGAGAGAGAGGAATCAGAATCACACAAACTTTACCTTCCAGACTTGCATAAGGAATCCGATCCAGTGTATGCCAAATCCAAAGCAAGCAAATAATGTCAGGATTAGTGTTTGAAATCAGTTTTGGTTCTTTCAAACTTTCTAAGCAAGTGTGATATAGTGTCATGATGATCCACTTCAGTATTTTTAGTAATCTCTGCAAACAACCTTCTAAGAATTTTGTTAAAGTATGGTTAGTCAATAATAAATTTTGATCATGGTCCTCTTCTTGACTCAATAAAACTTTTTAAGAAACTTATATATAGATAGTAAATAAAACTCAAAAACAATAAAATAGCATTAGCGAACCTCCCCCAGACTTAAATTACACTACCCCCAGTGTAATCCGCCCCCAGATTGGTTAGGAAAAATCAAATCATAAGGAAATTGCTTAAGTATAGAACTCGATACCTCTCTCTGTAAGAGAGTATCGATCGATGGTAGGCGGGTTTTGGTCGATCTATGGTCGCGATCCATTGTCGACCGATGGTGCCTCTATGGTGTCGATCGATGATGATTTAAACAGTCTGTAAAACGAAGTAAAACTCGAAATAAATAGTAGTATAAGTAAAAACTAAATAAAAACTTACTAAAAAATGGAGTTGCCTCCCACTCAACGCTTGGTTATAGTCGTAAGCCCGATGTTTTTAACTTTTGACTAGAATGGAGGTGGATCAACACTTGGAAAACAAGTGTCTACATCTTCTTTGCTCTTCTGAAACCAATGTACCTAACGAAGTTTTCTCATTGCTTCATCTCCTCTGGCTTTTTCATTCTTTATGATCTCCTTAGTAACCTCCACTTGAATGCATTCTCCTTTGTAGATTCTCAATACTGCGCTGTAGCATTCTAAGTCTGACAGTTGTAGCCTCTAGTATATCCTTCAATTTCTGAGAAATATCTTCTTGCATCAGGTTTTGAGAAAGAGTAATCTTCATTGGACCAGTCTTCTAATTTTTTTTCTGCCTTGCGTACTTCTGTTTGTCGAAGTCAGTTTCGATCGATGGCATGATGCTGCCGCCAATCTATGTCACTCTATCTGGTCCATTCGGCATGCTGTCTTTGAACAATATCCAAATCTTTCTTCATCTCATCCATGCGTGTAGTCAAACCGGTGAGGCACTTGTCTATAGAATAGTAGACATAATCAAGCCTCCTGTAGAAATTATCTAATGACATCTCTTGAGCTTTGTAGATCTCATTCACAATATCTTCAATCTCTGCTCTGCTGTATGTCGTTTGTGTCTGCCTAGACATAGTGATCTTTGCTGCATGTTGAAATAACTATATGTAGCTGTACTCAAAAGCTCTCTCTAGAACTGTCCTGATATCTTCTTCTTACACATTCACAATTCTTCCATATATAGCACGTGCATTACCATTCCCATCTCTGTAGATGCCATTTTCATCTTTGTTTCCTAATAGAAAATTCTGCTGCCATCAGCATCATAAGCTCCCGTTCCATACTATACGCGACCGTCGATCAGTAGGGGAATTTATCCAACCGATCGGTCCTAGAGTTTCTGAAATAAAGGGGTTAGATCTACAGAAATCATGGACTCCTGGAATGGTGGTAATCAATCGATGTATGCTTCTTGTCGTCGATCGATTGTTTGATTTTGGATAGGCTCGTATTTCTGCTCCTTGATGTCGATCGATGCCGATACCTTTGTGTCTATCGATGGTTTTTTCTGTTGTCCAAATAAATTTTCCTGACCCATTAGCCATAGCAAGGGTGTCTGCTACATCCTCCTTAGGTAGATTTTGAATTCTTCCATAAAGATCTCGTGCACGTCCTTCTGTATCTCTGAAAATTTCCAAAACTCATCTTGTCTGAGATAACCATCTTCTGTATCTTCTGCTCCAAGTAATTCTTCTAGTTTTCGTTTGATGTCATTCGATGGCCAAGATATGCCGATGATTGATGCTCGAGTGGCCCACTCTCGCATTCATTACCCAGTTAGCTTCTTCCAGTGCCAGGCCGCGAGACTCAGTCAGTTCATCCTCTCTGTAATCTGTATTGTATTCTTCGATAAGCTCCACTGTATCCTTGGCATGCCGGATTGGTGTCGATCGATGGTGTATTTTGACCGTCGATCGATGCTTGATAATCAGACTGGTGGGCATAAAGGTTTCAGCTCCATTATCCATTGCAAGTATATCTGCCACATCTTCCTTCGTGACATGTAGAATTCTGTCATCCATAGCTCTTGCGTTGACCATCTGGATTCTCTCATAATACCTGAACTCATCTGGTTGTAGATAACCATATTTGCTTTTGCGTTTTGCAATTGAATCTCGTTTGGTTGCTTCTTCATTCCCCAGTATCGATCGATGGTGTAAGGTTACCGCCGATCGATGTCGTTTTCCCAAGTTGATGGGAAACATGAAACAACACCATCCTCTTCCATAGCAATCCCTCGATATTCAATTAGTTCTTTGTCTTGTAGTCTTCGTTGTACTCGAGTAGGTTGTGTTGTAATCGCATCTCCATGGTAGGTGTTGATTTGTTCGGATGTCTGAGTGTCTATTGATTCTATAGGGTGGGTGTCGATCAATTGTTGAACTGTAAGGTCGTCGATCAATGGGTGTGGGTTGATGTTGGGTATAGCATCGATGAATCCTTCTTTCGATGTCCTCAACCGCAAACTCGTAATTGTAGAATGCATGTGGGCCACCAGAGCGTTGCTGCATCATTGCAGCAATCTCAATCAGAAGTAGGCCTTTGGTTCTTATTCTTGACAGTTCATAAAAAATATTTTTGATCAATTAGAGATAGATATAACCTGTTTTACTTCATCTCGCATATAAGC
>CAJHQP010007283.1:0-33091 GCA_905132765.1 Moricandia arvensis
CAACTATTTATAGACTCTAAACATCCGAGCACCAAAATGCAAACCGCAAATCCAACTACTAAGACTGCAAAAGGCTAGCTGTGTATTGTTGACTTGGTGCTGAAGCCCAAACTAAAGGCGAGGTTGATCTTTCTTTGTCGGTTCGTTTGTCAAACAACACTGTTTGGTATTTATAATTTGGTATGAACCTTCGGTTTTAGCAGCTATTCATTAAGTTGAAAAATATACGGTTCTACCAAAAAGTTAATCAATAGAAGTTATATTTACCAACCACTTTTCTTATTTTAATTCTTATTTTAAGATATAAATATTTTTAAAATAAAAAAAACTAATTAACCTTTAAATTGTACATTTATATTAGTATTATGTTATTTGATATATATATGTATAATATATAATATGTCTATTATATTTATCAAATCTCATCAAAATAGATTAAATGTTAAGAAAATCAAAATAATCAAAACTGAATATAAAATAAACAATATAAATAGTTTAATTACATAAATAAAGTTATAATATAGACAATATATAAAAGTTATATATTATATATATAAATTAATCAAATTATAATTTTAATTGAATAATGTTTTTTTAAAACTGTTATTATTTATGATTATGCCATATTTTAAATTGATTCGATTTTGAAAACATAATAAATTTATTAATTTATAATGTTATTAATCTATGAAATTAATCTATAGAATTTCTATCCTCAAATATGATTTACTTGCTCGCCTATAATGTTAAAAAATCCGGTATATTTTGCATATTACCAAAATTTTATGGATTATTGTGGTGGACTATAGTAATACATTAAACATTTGTACCAATTCTGTAAACACTTATGTCATAAATCCTTATAAATGACAGAGTAGTGAATGAAAGCTTTGTTTTATTCCTCTTTGATGCATTAGCCTAAAAAAATCCAATTGTTTCAAGTCTCCCTCATATTTCCCCCAAACACTTTTTTTTAACAAAATCAATCCCAAAGGCTTCAAATGACCAATAGATACTATGGTCCATGAATCCCATGACGGCTCTCATTTCCCTTCTGCCTCATATCAAAACTGACTTCCTATTGCAAGAGAGTTATGTCTACGTCTCAGACGAACTCTTCCTTTGCCTTTCTAAGCTCTCACGGGCAGCTTAGCTAAAGCAAGTACTTTGCCTTCATGTTCTTCTCTGTTAATTTCCTTGCATCTTCTGGCTTATATGCAATCTCTCCTCTTTGCTTCTTCTCTGTATTGAACTGATATAAACTTCTCTATGTTGGGTTAAGAGATATTTCTTCTCTCTTTCAAATTCAGAACTGCAATGATCCGAACAATGATCTTCAACTTTTTAAACCTCAGAAATTGCTTTCCCCAATATGGACTAGACTCCTATAAAACAAAAAACAAACAAGAAAACAAAACAAGCAATCCATCCAACACCACCTTCTTCAAAGGAGGAAAATGCTTATAAACCAAATAAATAAAAAACATAGCTTTACCCTGATCATCTAAGATTGCATCAACTCATCAAGGCTAACATCAGCATCTTTGTTCCTATTTAGGTGCCTATATCCTTTCTTAAACCACTTCATTCATGACTCAGCAAATGTTATCCTCTGTATCAAACAATAAAAACAAAACAGTGCATCAAACTACCAGAGATCTACTCATTCCAGTAGAAGCTTTGCCTCTTATCATGTCATAGTACAAGGGAAACGGTTAAAGGAAAAAGAAATACCGTTGCTGGTTTAGATCAAGAGCCCTTTTAATTAACTTCGTCCTTAGCACTTGCTCGAGGAACCAAGAGGGCAGGTTAAACTCAGCCTTTAAATATATGTGTTTAGCGATGAAAAATAAAGTCTCAATGCGGCGCATGGTTATGCTATAAACATTCGTGTCCTAAAAACAACTGACCAAGCGCAGCAAATGACACATGTAATTGCAAAATTGGAACTCTTTTCAAATAGTATGCAAATGAATGTGCAGTGAGAAACAAAAGAAGAAGAATAAGGCATAACACCTTTTTATATAGTGACGTGAGGTTAGAATCTTCAAAAGGTAAGTGACCAGCCATTAAGACGAAGAGAATCACCACCACAAGAGCACAAGTCAGCCTTAGCTCCACCGTAACATTTGTTGTTGATTACTTATAGAGACAAAAAACAATGGATGTTACTGTGATCAGAAAAAGAAATAGAGTTGAAGCTTCAAAACAACAATAGCAACGTGGCCATTGCCGTTTTGAGTATTAGAACTCCACTGCATATGCATCATGCTAAATACCTTCTTGTCTCGGTGTTGTGTCTTCTTCTTGACACTCGATATCTTCGTTATAAACCTTCACCAAGAAATCTGAGCAGTTTCTTTCTGCAACCGTGATCGTACGGATTCCTGAAGCCACCCCCTGGACCTCTTAGGTAGCTGTAGCGCAGTGCATTGGCCATTTCGTTTGTGGTTATATTCCTCGATATCTGTAAAGGAGACAGATAATCTTCAAATTGGATGAACAAAAAACATCCATCATGAAAACAGATTAATCCTCTCTAGTCTAATTAGTGAGTTCTATGATTCCACTGTAGCTAACGTAGAGATCATTTATCGGGGGAAGAGAAGTAGACTCACCTGGGACGCTTGTATGACTGTTAAGACAGCAACTGAAAAGAAGAGGCAGAACTCCACAAGCAGAAAGGATAATTCACCCACATGATTGCTAGCGACATAGCTAATCCATGCTCCAAACGAAGATGGAGCTGAAGGTCACTCAGGACTCCTGCACGTATATATAATGCATCGTTTACATTTTTGTCTAAAATTTTTTACATATCAGGATAAGCTTTTAAGGGCGTCTTCCATTACAAACATACTTGCAAGCGTGAAGTAGAAAAGGACTTAGCTTTATCTTCAGGTTTGATGGTATTTAGATACCCTTTGCAGTTCGAAGCGATTATAGTCTGCACAGAGAGAAGATAATAAATCACAGCCATAGTTTCAGAATCGATCTACAAAAGCATTGTCGAAGGTGTGGGGAACTGACACAATTACAGAACAAACATTCGAGACCAAAACATTTCTAGAAACCAAATAAACAAAAAACCAGGAATATATATCGATCAATCAAAACAGAAAAAGTACAGACAGAGATCTCGAATAAAACCTGTTCGTCGATGAACAGCATCTCGAAACAAATAAGTATCTTCGTGAGTGGGTTTCGAGCCTCCAAAAATGGATCAGACGAAACCTTAACTCACCTTCTTGTGGTCCGAATTTGACATCTTTGAAGAACAACACCTCATCGGTTTTGGCAGAGGAGTCGGAGGGGAGAACCGCCTTGGCGTTTGGTTTCTTCGACAGACGATCGCCGGAGACAGCGTTAATGGAGGTTTGATTGTGAGTGGGGATGGAGATCGAAGGAAGGGAAACGGAGAAGAAGAAGTGGGTGAAAGCGAAACGATTGAGGTCTTAAAGTGTGATATTAGGGTTGGGAGTAATCTTTTAGAAGCTGTAGGGTTTTCATAGGATCGATGGATCGAAATGAGATGAGGAGTGGGGAATCGAAAAGTCGAGATACAGTGAGAAGCTTTAGGGTTTTGATACGATGAGTTTGAGAGTGAGGAATCGGAGAAGACGAAGCTCGGGTGAGATAGAACTGCACTTATTCGTCTGGGCCTCTCACGAAGCAGCCCACATCACGAAACCGTAATAAACGTTTGGAAGCCCAACTCCCAAACACGGAGTAGACTATTGATGTGGGACTCGAAGAAAATTTGACAGCCCAAATCGCCTAAACACACAAGCTTAATAGACAAAAAATGGGTTTGACGTGGCAGTTTAATGCATCCCTATTGGATGATTTTCTAAGCTGACGTAGATAGGCTAACTATCAAGCTTATTGAACTTTTAGTATTAGAAGATTCAGAAAGTTTACCGAGACATAAATGCAATTATATGTATTGAAGTCCATAGAGATTAGATTAAACATGGTTGCTTCAGATCTTTTCCATGCCTCAAGAACGGATGTGATCATCATCGACCCTTACATCTTCTCTTGTATATATTCACAAACTATATTCAAAAACTAAATCATATGTTTAGATTATTTCATTAATATAAAAAAAATGAAAAATATTGTAGGACAACTCTAAAAAAATTTTATCAGAAATAATCTCCTAAGAAAAAATAACCAAAATAAACTTTATTAAAGGTGTAAATATATATTTATACTCCTAGGATTAACTAATCTAGATTTAGGGAGGCTTACTGAATTAATGATTTAAGAAATTTCAAGATTTAAGTTAATCTAAGAATGTCCAAGATTTGAATAAATCCTAAAAAAAAAATCTATAAGTTTTATGTGTTTTGAAGAAATTTTAGAGTTTATGAAAAAATCTTTATTTTAGATATTTATTTTATAATTATAATTTGATATTATTATCATTTTTATGAAATATATAAAATTTATACAAGTTTTTAAAAAATAATTTTTCAAATAATTTTTATTTTTATTTCATTTCAAACAATTTGATTTTTTTTCAAAAATATGAAGGATTTTTTATATTTTCAAATACCATCGTAGGATGTATTTAATTAGTTAATTTTAAAATATAAAATATCACCCAAACCCCATCAAATCTCTTTGATGGATTTTGTTGACAAAATTAATATTTTTAAATAAGCTAAAATTTGAGAGAACTTATACGAATGAAAAATGCAATAAGCTTGAATTTCATATAGAATTTATAAATGTTATATACAATAAGAGAGCATTTGAGAAAAAAAAAATGAAACTCTCTCAAATCCTATATCCAATAAAATCTTTTTAGAACTATTTTCAATGATAAAATGTAGAAGTGATATTTGAGTCCAAAAAACAAAAATCCCCTGAAAAGTGAAAACCCCTAAACTAGATATCTTTTATATAATTTATACTATGTTAAAACCAAAATAAAATACAAATCGTGTGTCTCTCTCAAAACTATATATATACCTGAAGAACTCATGTTAACTACCTCACACGCTTTCGCTTTAAAACTCAAAAACCTTCACTTTCTCGTCTCGCGTCTATATTCTCAAGAAAAACAGAGTCTTTCCAAGAAAGTTTCTTTCTCTAATCTCCCTCATGGATTTTAAAGAAACCCGTAAAACAGCAAGAACCACCACCGCATGGGATGCTTACGCGTTCCTACAACCGCAACACCGCCGCGTTAATGGGTTCCAACTCCACTCCTCAGGCTCAACAACCGCGCGGGCTCGACGGGTCTCCTTCTCCGTGGCGACGCAACAACCGTCGATGCAAGTCGGGACGGAGCAACGAGGAAGAGGAAGAGGAAGAGGAAGAGGCAGAGGAAGAGGAAGAGGACGAGCTTCTGATGGTGACGCATCAGACCAACCAGCTAAACGAGGCAGAGGTCGTACTCCAGGCTCCTGTAATAAGAAGAAGCCCAACGCTTTAGGTACAGTCATCTTTGTTTCTTTTCTTGATCAAATCAAGACTCTACCTTTCTTTGCTTTAAACCCTTTTGATCACTGCTTACAGAAGGAGCAGAAAGTTCCTTTACACCTCATGTCATTAACGTCAATCCTGGAGAGGTAATGTAGCATATCTTGAACCTGTCAAGATTTTAGTTAAAGTTTTTATATACTCAGGACATAGCTGCCAAGGTAATGGCGTTTATGAGTGAAGAACCACGCGAGGTCTGTGTTCTCTCAGCTTCAGGAGCTGTATCTACTGCCCTGCTTCAAGTTAACAATCCTAGAGGACTTCTTAAGTGCAAGGTATAACATTTCATGTACTTGCTTCTTGGAATGTTTTATCTAATTAGGGTCTGTATTTGCAGGGCCTATACTACATCATTGATATGTCAGGTTCTTGCTTGAATACTGAGAGTAATGGTACTGTGACCAGAACTACTAACTTGACCGTGTCTCTGGCTGGTACTGATAGTCGGGATTCTGGGGGGTAGTGTTGCTGGAATGCTAGTAGCTGCGTCACCAGTCAAGGTTACTCCATTTCTCTAACCTTTTTATAGTTGAGTTACTACTTCACATAATCTTCAACATACTCACTTTGGTTTATATAGGTCGTTGTTGGAAGCTTTGTACGTGTTGAGTATAACCCTGAGCCAGCTTCAGCTTCAGCCAGTGTGTTGACCTTAAGTGATGGTGGACCAGGAAGGCCTCATTCTCAGGGACTTCCACATTCAAGCGAGCCATCAGAGGAAAATGATCATCAAGTTGGAAACTCTATGCCCCAACCACCTCACCAGCTGTACCATCGTCATCTCATGCCAGGCAGCAATCCTCAATAAGCAAATGGTTCATGGGTCGTGCTCACTGGATTTGCTTCTCTCTTCCTTCTACACATCTCTATATCAGAATTGTCCATAAGTAGACTGACCTTTCTTACTCTCTATTGTCTTCTTCTTCCTCATACTTCTCTTCAATGCAGCTTTGGTTTTAGAATAAATAGAAAAACAAAGACATTCTTAGCAAAAAAAAAAAAAAAACACAGAGACATGTTCAGTAGGTTTGAGTTCATCTTTTTAGTTTGTTTCTTAGTTTCTTTTGGTTGTGATGATCATAAAGACTAGTCTTTACTACAAAATTCTATTAACCTTTAGTACAAACGCTCTTACACCCTTTTTATTATCTCATTACTTAGTAAGGAGCCCATTCGCAGGGGACCTCATTTATAAAAATAAATATTTCATATTTTTGTAATAAAATTTGCCAAATATGATTCAAAATGTTATTTTAAGTACAAAAATATATCATAAATTCAATCGAATGCAAAGTAATCTAAAAAACTAGTGAAATTACAATAAATTTTTTATGATAAAACAAAAACATGTATTGAGTTTTACCATTATAATCCTCTCCGTGAGAAAACTTCCCTAAAAATCTACTCGTACCGTAAATCTTAAAATAATTTAAAAGTTTTATAAAAAAATATTTATATGGGGGAAAAATTAAAATCATGTAATTATAAACATTGTAAATGTTGTACATTTAAATTTACTAAAATTGAATTGTTTTCACCATAGATGAGTGAATGTAGATTGAATCATGATAGTCTTTGGTTTAGGTTTTGGTAACATATGTTGTAGTATTGTTGATATTTTTTACGGTTTATTTTGAAATTGTATCTCTTTTTTTTTCAATTTGAAAAATATGTGTTAGTGACTATATAATAACTTGATTTTAAGACAATTTATAAGTTTATTTTAAGTTTACGAAAGTATGTTTGCTTACTTATTTGATTATAGGGTTTTGGAAGCCTTCCAAAGAAGTCGACTAACATATAATACACTAGAAGACTTCCTGGAAGATTTCACAAAATTTTTTTACTATTTTCCGTTTAAATTTTAGTAGAATTTAGGTTTTCCGCCTAATCATTAATTTAAGAATTTAGATTTCCCGCCTAATGTGAATTTTCCAGAATTCTTCCACAAGTCTTACAAGAAGTCTTCTCATGTATTAGATCTTTAAAAATAATTTATAAATTTTCTAAATATATTTTGATAGGAAAAAAATTATGTAATTATAGACATTTCTAATGATGTAAATTTAGATTAATTAAAATTAAATTGTTCTCAAGATAGATGAGTGAATATATATTGAGTCATGATAGTCTTTGCTTTAGGTTTTGGTAATATATGTTATAGTATTGTTTGTATTAGGGTTAGATTTCGAATCTTAACTTTAAAAAATGATATACATGTGTTTAGTTTTGTGTATATTAAACACTTTATAAGTTGATTTTAAGTTTAATAAATTTCTTTTACTATTTAGTTAATTATTTGATCAGGTTAGGGTTTGAAAGACTTCCAGAAATTTTCTCTTAGAAGACTTCTTGGGAAGTCTTCTATATCGAAAATATTTAACCTAATTGGAGTTTTTGTCTTCATATATAAAGAAAATTTACACATTCTCTATCTTTCTCTCAAATGGCTGCAACAAAAATGTAATGATCTTCACTCTACAACTCTCCAACCTCTCTTTAATCTCTTTGAACATCAAAACACCAAACTATATATCCATTTCTGTTTTTTTTTTCTTATGTCTTCTTACTAATTTACCTTCTTTTTGCAGGTTTTTCACTACATGGTTCTCATATTTCACAGCTTCAAAGGTAGATCTATAAATTTTGGATATGTGTTTTTTGTGTGTTTTATATGTTAGATTATAAAAAATTTATAGATTAACTCTAATGTGACTGTTTTGTTTATTATTTAAGCATAATTTTTTTTTTGAAGTCATCTAAATGTTTTTGAATTTGCAAGTTTTTTTAGATCTGAGATACACTAAAGACTTCTCAGAAACTTCTTGAGAAGACTTCTAATAGAAAACTTCCCACGAAGTCTTCAAGAAGTCTTCTACCAAAGTACCGATTTTGCATATGTATTTTGTGTATTTATATATTAGATTCTAAAAAGTTATAGATTCAGTCTAATGTAATTGTTTTTATTATTTAAGCATAAAAATTATTTTTGAATTTTTCTTTTTTGAAGCCATTTGATTAATGCTTTTAAATATGTAGTTATTTTCAGATCTGAATCAAAGTTATAGATTCAACCTAATGTGAATGTTTTATTTATTATTTTAAGCATCAAAATATTATTTTTGAATTTTTCTCTGTTTTGAAGCAATTTGAATGCTTTTGAATATGAAGACTTTTCGAATCTGAGTCAGATTTTGGAAGACTTCTGAGAAGTCTATTGGAAGACTCTTATAAGTATTTATGCTAGAAGACTTCCTACGAAGTCTTCATGAAGTTTTTTGAAATATTTATAAAGTCTTCCGAAGTGTTCTGCCCAAGATGGTACAAAGGGATGATGTCAAGTGGAATCCAAAGTTATCTATGTTGAGGAATGATATTTAGATCCATGTGTAATAGTTTTGTTTATGGTCTGCTCTAAGATTTGTATGTAAATTATTTTAGTTGTGAATTTTTTTGTAAACTTGAAGAGATGTTAATCTAAAGAATTTGATAAATATGTTCAAGTTTAGCCAAAAAATACTTGACATTATTGAAGTTATTGATACAACATACGAAAAAATTTATTTAACCATTCTAGCCCACTCATAACAAAACACAACAACACAAAAACTTAGTCAAATTTACTAAAGTAAGAGACAAGACTTCAAAAGAGAATTTAATCAAATTCACAAAAAAAAAAATGATTTTAAGTGAAATTTAAATCTCATGGAAATTAAAATTATATCTTATGATCTAAGTAGACACATTAACTACATGGATTGATATTCTTAAAGTTACTTAATACTTTTAAAATTTAAAAACATACTTTGAAGTTATTTAACACTCTTGAAAATCTAACGTAGAAGACTTCTGGTGAAATCTTCTTTCAGAATACTTCTTAAGAAGTCTTCTGCGAATTATCTAGAAACATTAGTGAACATGCATATTTTAAATCTCATAATTATCACCAAATAATTTATGAATTTCATCCAGGAGCCTCAATATTGACTATATACTGAATAATAAGAAAATATTAAAAATTCATTTTAATTGTAGAGAATATGAAAGTTTATTAAACATTGACGTAGAAGACTTCTACGAAGTCTTCCATTTAGGTCATTTTTGCAATTGCAAAATTATAAAGGAAGACTTCTAGAGAAATTTAATCTACAGTCGACATCTTGAGAATTCTTCTTTTGTAAATATTGGTTTACTTTTGAATTTAAAAATCCTGAAAATACCAGAGAAAACTTCTAGAAATTGACCATTTCTCTAGTAAACATGTTAATTTTGCAATTGACCAAAGTTCTGCAGATATTTGACTTTTTCTTAGAAATATGAAGTTTTTTCCCTGTCACAAGAAGTATGCATGTGTTACTTTTTGCAATTGACTATATTTGACTTTTTCAGAAAAAAAAACTTCTCTAGAAATCTTCTCTCTAACCAAAGGTTTGATCTGAAACCCAGAATAAAATTTGAGAATTCTCAATAAGTCTTCTCTCGTAACCAAAGGTTATCAATAAGCCTTCTCGTTAATATTAAATGTTTTATTATTAATTAATTGTAAAAGTAACCTACGCAGACTTCTTTCGACAGTGAAAGACTTCATTTAACAGTAAAGAAGTCTTCCAAGAAGACTTCATCGCATTTCTGACAAACTTCGACAATTTTTTAACAAACTTCAATCAATTGAAAAACTAACTTGTTTATTAGAGAAGACTTTTCATTAGTCTTCTCATTTTCTAACAAAAAAAATGTTAGAAAACTTATAGGAAAGTCTTCTAGGTCATGAGGGTTGGATGTGAGGAGAGGGTAATCGGTAGTTGAAGAAACCGGATCAAACCGGTGTCGGCTAAAAAGTGTATAAGTTAAAGCTTTTAACCAAGTTGTACCTGATTTTGGTATGGTTGGTTTAGAAGCGGCTTGAAATTTTTTTGGAAGGATGTGATAGCTTGAATTTCCTTGGACTGGCACCAAAACCCTAGGAATAGGTAAAGGTAACGAGTTCTCCGACCTCTCTCCTTAAGAAGAGACTCCAACATCTCTTGGAACTCGTGGCTTAGTTCTTCTTCTTCTCTTTCTCCTTCTTAGCGTTTAGGGTCTAGGCTTTTGCCTTCTTCTTTGAGGAGCTCCAGCTTGTGGCAAAAGTTGACGTTTGGAATCGCCATTATTGATACTAGGAAACAACCATGCGCGTAAACAGACGGAAAGAATGGAAATTTAATTTTTATATTAATATTATCTTTATGTAATTTATATCAATTGTTCAATAATTACAAAATATTTTAATATAATTTTTATGGTGATATAAATTGGTTTAAAATATTTATATAACAAAAGAGAGTAAATTTGCAATGTATTTGAAAAATGTGCAAAATTAACATTATGTATTTAAAAATAAGTGCTTGGATCATTACGTAACATAATCATCTTCAATTATTTATTTCTTTTTCTTTGTGGTCGTTTGACTTCTTCTGTTGCTCATTTCATTTCCTTTAGATTGTCTTCTTAACTTTGTCCATTGTTCATTATCTGAAAAAAAATTGTTAATTTTATCCTTTATGTAATTTATATCAATTGTTCAATAATTACAAAAAATATTTTAATATAATTATTTTTATGATAATATCAATTGGTTTAAAATACTTATATAACAAAAGAGAGTAAATTTGGAATGTATTTGAAAAATGTGCAAAATTAACATTATGTATTTAAAAATAAGTAGTGCTTAGATTATTACGTAACATAATCATCTTCAATTATTTTATTTCTTCTTCTTTGTGGTCGTTTGACTTCTTGTGTTGCTTCCTTTCATTGCCTTTAGATTGTCTTCTTAACTTTGTCCATTGTTCATTATCTGAAAAAAAAATATGATTTCATACATTGAACTTGTGAAATAACTTGTTTACCTTCTCTAAACACACATAACTTTATCACAAAAGTGACCTACTCATTAATGACCAAGAATCACGACTTCAATGTCTTTATGAAACTTACAAAGTTTAGAATTAAATCTTGATTTTTATGTATTTAGAGAGAAAGTGAAAGATATGTGATTTATGTGCATAAGAAATGACATAGGAAGAGGAAAAAATTGAATGTTTGGTGCATTAAAAGCTTTAAAATTTTTGTTCATATTGGTTGGTTTATTGATGGCAACGACAATATTGTAGATACTTGGTGAAGATGAGGAAGATAGAGTAAAACATTCATTTCAGAGAAAAAAAGAAAAAAATAATAATGTCATTTTCATGAATAACTCGAACCTTTATAGTGAATAAGACAAATGAAGGTTTAAAAGAAAATATATTGGTTAGTTTTAGGGTTGACCTGAAGTTTTGAATCATATTTAAAAAATTCCCATTTTATAAGATAACTTTTTATAATGACCGTTTACAATTTCTTTTGAAGAAATACATATGTTACAAAATTATCTTGCATGAAACAATATTCATTTATTGATAATATTAAAAATCTATATTTTTTAAAAAAATTGGCTGAATAAATTATAAACATGTCATACCAAATAAGATATATGTTTTATTATCCGTTTAGCTAAGTTGTATCAAAATTCTAAGAATAATTGAATATATAAAACTAATTAAAAGCAAACACATTCCAATCTGATCGTTTATTAAATTAATGGGGTAGCTTATAACAACAAATCAAATATTTATGATTTGTTTGAAACTATGTAAAATGTGTGTTCTCGAAAGCGTGGTTATATGATAATTTAAGATATATTATCCCTTTACATATTTTTATAGCATATCACCCACATATTATGTTTTATTGGACATTCTAGATTAAAAAGCATTTAAAATTGACTAAAAGATCAATTTAAATTGAAATGGATTTTAAGTCTTCAACAAATTCAGTCAAATTTATTCATTATTGTATCTTCTATTAAAAAAGTTTTCCAAAAAATTACCTGCTTATAAATTAAGAAGCATATTTTGGTATAAAATTACATAAACTGAAAGAATCTTAAATTGTTTCTCCTTCCGATAATATCACTACATAATACATCATGGACATATTAATATCTTGATAATTCATCTAATAAAAGAAATTAAGAATACTAACTCCATTTCGTTAGGATTCTTTTGCTATCCAAATTTGAATGACCTTCCTAATAAGTTTTTTGACAAAGTTTCATTTGAATATTTTCTAAGAACTGCACACAATTTTTTATTCACCTTTTAATAAATTTGTGAAAGGTTTACAACGAAGAATTTATAGAAATTAACTATTTATAGTTCTTCAAAGATCTAAACGGAAAAGTCATGACTTTTAGATTTAAGGTAGTTATTTTAAGATAATACATTTACAATATATTTTGAATAGACACATCATTACAAAAAGACACTTTATTTCATAATGAAAAGATCCATAATTATAAAGTGACAATTATTGAAATTTTTAACAATTTAAAAAATGTTGTCTTTTAAAATGAGAAGACACAATTCTTAAAACTAACAATTATAGAAATAAATTTATTGGGATATTTTATTTTATTTTAAAAATCATTTCTTCTATAATTAAAAGAGACAACTCTAAAAACTAATATAGCTCTTTCTTTTTATGAAAACATAAATTTTATTATAATGAAAAGAAAAAACTCGTAAAAACTAACAGAATTTACTTTTTATGAAAACACATTACTTTTTTATAATGAAGAAACACATTTCTTAAAACTAACAAAGTTCATTTTTTATGAAAATACATACCTTTTTAATAATGTAAAACACAAGTTTAAAGCTAATGCATTTCAGTTGTTTAATGAAAAGACACAATTTATGACACTGGTTGGAATTTGATTATTACTTTCAGTTTTTTAGTGATATTTATATCATTTTTGATAGCAAGCGAAAGAAATTTTGCAACATGAACAGATCATGGAATTCCAATATAAATATATGTGAATAACGTGTCTAAATTGCATATCGAAAGGATGTTCATAGATGTATCCCCGTGCCTATTTCAATATCTTCGTTGATCTCTTCCATACACCATAACATGAGTTCCATCATTTGTGCTAATAAATCCTTTGAAATATTACCAATAATATTTTATTTGATCGCAATTTAGAATGAACTTGCATAAGAGACGCCGGATCTGGATCAAACATATCAGTGGCCACTGGTACGAGTATCTCATGAAACTTTCTGGAAATTGTTTCAGCTAATAACCATGAGAAGCGGATAAAGTTTTTTTACTATATCTTAAACCTAAACTGAACTACAAATTGAAAAAGTGACTATAGAAAAGGTGAACACAAAAATATTTTTTAAGTGACTTTGTAAAATTGTACAGATTTCTAAAGCATAAAAGAAGTTATTGACAAATTTTGGCTTTCATTGCTTTACATAACCACAAAGCCTCTAAAAGCCCATACACCAATCTGACCTGCAATAATACAATGCAACTTGGTACAACAAAACAAAATAGGAAAGACTCAAAAGAGAAATATCCCATTTATCAGTTTCTAAATGCTCACAGGTTTTGACAGGATCATTCCGTTATTAGACAGGATCCCTCACAGGTTTTGTAAGAAGTGACACAATAAAGATTGGTGGGCTTCCAATCACTGGACAATCCTCCATAGGAGCTACTAATGCTCCGCACAATGATCAGATTTTAAAGGCCCGATTTGATGATATATTGGAATAAAAAGGTGGGAACAACTGTGGAAGGGAAGAAAAACATGGCAAAAAGACACCAAAATTTGCTTAATCGGAACTTCAAAAATTCTTGGTCCACAGGTTTTACCAAAAAAATTTATATTGCCTTTCATTTGTTAATTAAATTTATTTTCTCTTTATTGTAATGTTTAAGCGTTGATCGCGAGTATCAGACAAGAGATCGTTCCAGCTAGAATCTGTATGAGCCTGTCGAAGCTGCTTGTTCTAACTTTCACGATCACCAGAAAGCCTTTTGTCCTCAAAAAACGTGACTGTGGAAATATGAATTAACCTTTTTAAATACACATTTTAAAGCCGGTTATGATATGCTATGTTTTTTTCTTTTATATGAAACACAAATTTATTAATATCAAAATACATAAAACACTTGTAACACTTACCAAAAAAGATTACAATTATTGTAAAACTTAAAATAAAAGAAAATTTAAAGTAATAATAAAGGAAATTTAACGTAGAAAACATTTTTTTGTTAAACTTTAGAATTTAATTGTATATATTACTTTACAAAATTTATTTTGATAATATACTAAAATAGAAAATTAAATTTTAGTTTTGTATTTTTATAATTTAATATATTTTAGGTATGATATTAGACGATAAATACTTAATTTTTTATTTAAAAAATACATTTAGTTGGATATATATATCCATATATATATTCCACTTTTTTGACCAAATATATATATATATATATATATCCACTTTAAGGGTGGTTTTTACCAATTAATCTATTATTTAAAAATTGTATTAAAAACAATATATATATATATATATATATATATATATATATATATATATAATTTAACTTATGGATTCAATTTTTGAAAATAAGATTATTTTATTGAGAAATAAAATAATTTTACACTCATGAAACTATTATGGACCTTTGTGTGTAAAACACTATGTAATAGTTTACTAAAACTTCAATTAAATTGAGTTGGGCTAAAAAGCAAATAGCCCTATTATATATCTAAATAGATTTTGATCCGCGCAGTTACGCGGGATTATTTATATTTGTGTTTTTTAAGTAAAATTTATATTTTAAAGATATTTTATAAATTTATGTTTATGTCCGGATTCTAATTTTTGATTTTTAGTTTGTTTCTCGTTCTAACTCGTACTTAGAAAGCGTGATATTATTTTTTGATGGAGGATTTATTAATATGTATGTTTGTTTACTAATATGTTTAGGTATGAGCAGTTGATTTTTGATTGACGTTCAGATTTATATTTTTTTGTTTGGTTATGTTCCAAGTGTATTTTTGGTTCAATAAATATAGTAATTGTTTGGTTATTTGTAAATTTGGATTTAGATTTGGTTTATTTATTTCAGCTTTTTGGTTTAGTTTAAATAACAATGTTAGGAACCCAATATAATGTAGGGTATGTTTTAAATATCTAATAACTTCATTTATGTTATATACTCCATGGCGTATTAATTACTATTTAGAAAATTTATAGTTTGAGAAATAAATGATAGAAACATTTAATGGGCAAATGTCCTATAAACCCTAAAAGTGTTCTTTAATTAAAACACAGAAAAATATAAAAGTGATCAAAAAATTTTATTAAAGAGATAAATGGCAAATATGTTCTTGTTCTAAAGATATAAAAAAGTTGACTATACTTTTAAGTTTTATTAAATTTCGATATGGTCATTTTGATTTGAAATTTTATATAAAGTACAAATTTGTTTTTTTAACAATTACATGTTTAGCACTATGCACAATATATTTCTAATGATAATATACATTAAGTAATGTATATAATATTTTTAGATAAATTTAATTTTAAAATATTATATTTCATAATTATATATCATATTTAAAACTATATTTTCTAATTTTTAAACGTATTTATTAATATTTTACAAAAACATTATGTTTTATTTTTAACTTGGAGAAATTTGTTTAGCATGTTTATTTTTACTTCAATATTAAATTTTATTAAAAAAGTCAATATGTAATAATACTAGCTCATTTGATTCTTGGTTTTAAACTACAAATTTTGGTTTATATAAGAAATTGTTTTATTTCACATCTTATTTATTTGATAAATTAAAAAAACAAACATAAAAGAGACACATATTTAAGTTTGGGTTTTTTCTATGAACAACAAAAAAGTTTAATCAATATTGTAGAAAGAATAAACTAGAATAAGTGTGTAGTATAGTGTTTGGTTAAATTGTTTAGTATAGAAGAGATAAGTAGTATATTGAGATAATATGTTCGTTTGTTTATAATTTTAACATTTTTAATAGCATAAGAGCATCATTATCCGGGTTTCTTAGAGGGGGTTCTTGCACTGTTCGCGGACCCCACTGACATGTGGGCCCGTGAACAGTGCAAGAATCATCTCCTAAAATCCCTAATTAAGAAACTGTTTTTGATGGTTTCTTGAACTGTTCACGGGCCCCACTGACACGTGGCGGCCCTCGATTGGTTCGTTTTTTCTTTTTTTTTCTTTTTTTTAATTCGCAAAAAAAAAAAAAGAAGAAGATGCCCTAAGGACATTGGATTGTTTTAAAAAAAAATTATTTTTTATTTTTTGTAGATGTTATACATTAGATTACTTAGTGTAGATAATTAAATAAACCATATTAATTTATAGATAAATTGGATGACCCTACAATGACTTTAAAACAATAGATAAAAATAGGGTTTTAAATTAATAGATTAGATGACCTAATACCATATAAAATGGAAGAATTTTTCAAATAACCAAAGTGGAAAAGAAAATTAAGTACATGCCAATAATTTTTGACATAATGTAAATCTAGCATTTATACCAATAATTTTCCAGTTATACCCATTTTTTCTTGTAATTATCCGGTAACTGTGTTGGAGGGGATGATGTGACTAATAAAATATATGATGAAGATCATATCAAAACTATTTTATATGAATGAAAAGGAAGCAATTACGTCACCAATGTTATTTATCGAAAATATTTTTATTGTAAATAGTAAAACGAGTAGTATCGTATATGAACACGTTGTAATAAATGGTTTATTCCATTTACCAATCGTCTAATCAACATGCAGAAAACAACACATTGAAAAAGGTAAAAGAATAGAAAAATTAAATATTTCATTCCATATCATTAACATAGTATAAGATATCAATTTCACCCCAACCTCTAAATATTAAACCTTGTCCTATCCCCACCTTCAACCCCTAAATACTAAACCCTAAATCATAATCTTTAAACCCTAAATCCAAATATAAACCTTAAATACAAGTAACAACCCTTAAACCCAAATAGAATGAAACAAAATAAATAACATAAATAGCTACATTAAATAACATAAACTATACTATAATGTTATTTCACTGAATATAGTATAGTCACAGATCATCTTCTTCATCTCTTTATCTTTTCCAAACATTACGACACTCATTTGATGACTCACTATCATTATTCCTTATCAACTCATAATAACAAAGAAAAAAAGGATATTCATCACCGTATATTGTTGAGGAGTCATCTTCTTCATCACTTCTTGTATTTCTAATACGTCATCGTTATTTTTCACCACCGTCCACTAGATCTAAATAACAATGGAAGTCACCATTGATACAACGATAAATTCAGTTTGCGTTATAGAATTCAAAATTGAAACAAAGTATGGAAAAAGTATGGAAACAACAATAGTTACAAGAATCAATGATCTGAGAAGAAGAAAAAAAGATAAATGAAAGAAAATAGAAAAATAGAAAACGGTTGAATCGGTAATTTTAAAGGGTATTATGACAAATAAAATAGAAAATATGTTGAATAAATAGTCAACTTATTTTTTAGTTAGAGAGTGAATTATAATTTTTTTGGTGGTCAATGCAATTTTCCTAAAATAAACTCTACATTTAGCGTAGGAAAAAGTTGAGAGTAACATTAATAAACAAATTGCCTCTCTCACCACTGCTCCGTTAGTTCAGGTTTTTAGGGGTTTCTTTTTGTTTCAGTGTTCACCAAGCATGAACTGATGATTAAATACAGATTTCGGAGATTTAAATCCTTTTCAGATGTTATAAACTTTCAATCTATGGACAAATGAGAAGATCAAGGTAATAACTATAGTATTTCCGGTTTGTTGTTATGCACATGAAGCTCTTTTTCCTTCTTGACAAAATGGTTCTTTTATTTTCTTGTTGTTATATTGAATATATACTTCTTTTAGGTAGAATATCTAACTTGAGATGCTGTACTGTTGTCACTGATTTCTTTTTAAAATAGTTTATAGAGTTTCAGTAACAAGAACAGACAATTTATAGTGTAATGCTAAACCAAATTGTGAGTGATTGACCCTAGAGAAGAAGCCAAAAATACTAAAATGAAATCAGGAGTTTACCACATTGACCGAATGGGAGTTGAATTCTTTGGATTCAAAAGCGACCACGGAAACATTTGGGCTCTAATGCTTAAGTGAAGTTATTGTTTCAGGCAATTCTATTTAAGTGAAAAAACAGGTTTTCTCAATTCAACTTGAGACATGGTAGAAATAACCAAATACTTGGTGAATCAACCAGCTTTCTTTAAAATCTAATTTATTTTTAAAAAATTGATTGAAATATTATAAGTTGGATACTTCATTTCAAAAATACACTCAATCAAAAATATTTAAACATTTAGGTTTAAGATATGGTGATGAGTGTTTAGGATTTCGTATTAAAAAGATCAGGATGAGTTTATAAACTTCTATAAATGATTGTTAAACATTGGTAAATTATTTAGGAAAATTAGTTTAGTTTTTTCATCACAAACTTAAAGTATTTAAAAAATAGTTATTAAAGGTAATTCAAAAAGAAATTTTGTAGTAAAAATAGAATTCTTCCATTTTATTTTTATCACACTTATTTATAACTACTATTTCTACAATTTGAATGTAGATACAGATATTTTTGGAAAAATACGTTATAGCAAGAATTTTACTATTTTCATATATAGTGAAAATTCTACAGATCAATAATGTTAGGACTATGAGGAAATATTTTTTCTATTTTCTTTGAATTTTTTTTCACAATAATATTTACTAATTAAGTTTTGAATTTTTAGATTTTTCTCTTTATTAGGTTATTTGATATATTTTAAGTATTGAAATTACATATCCTAAAATATAAATGCATTTTGGTTGTAATTTGATAAAATAAGAAAAAATAGCTGAATTTCATTTAAAAATAAATAATACAAGCTTTATGTATATATAATTATTAATTTATGATTATAACAGGACTACATATATATGTTTAAACTTTTAAAATTTTATTATTTTACAGAATTGCATTCTGTTTTTTACTAATCCAAATTATAACTGATTTTTTTTATCAATTCATTGCATATTAGTTTATAGAATTCATATTATATATAGATTTTTCCTAATAATATTTTTGTTGGCTAAAATTTGACTTAATAAAATTAAAATGTGTAGTTGAAAAAAAAAAACAAATATAGGGAGTTAATTTACAATTAAATCATTGACGGGGTTATCTCAATAAAACTTAAAACGTGAACACTGTTCTGGTAAAATCCATCTCAGATACTCTGCGAAGGGGTTTTAGTTTCGAAATTTCACAACTTTCTTCTCTTCCGATATCATCTTCTTCGCCGAGATCTGCATCTGAAAATTTCGAAACTTTCTCCATTTCCGAGCTACATTCGTAAAACCCTTTACTCTCCAACCTCCAATGTCACGAATCCATCTCCAAATTTCGCTCCTTCCACCATTCTTCTATGTTTAATCCGAGTAGAGAATGGTTCTTGGGCTGGTCAAATTCACGGGACTATCAACAAGGTTACTCAACATATGCGTTGATTCCCTCTGCAAATTCCGAAAACTCGACAAAGCCGAAACCTTAATCACAGACGGAATCAAACTAGGTGTTTCTCCTGATGTCGTCACTTACAACACATTGATCACTGGGTACTGTCGTTTTGTCGGAATCGAAGAAGCTTACGCTATCACTCGGCGTATGAGAGACGCTGGGATTAGACCCGACGTCGCTACCTATAACTCCTTAATCGCCGGAGCTGCTAGACGGCTGATGTTGGATCGTGTCCTCCACCTGTTCGACGAAATGCTTGAGTGGGGGTTATATCCCTGATTTGTGGAGTTACAATACTTTGATGTGTTGTTACTTCAAGCTAGGGAAACAAGAAGAAGCCTTTCGTGTTCTTTACAAGGATCTTCGCCTCGCCGGGCTTAGTCCTGGTCCTGATACTTATAATGTTCTGCTTGATGCTCTTTGCAAGTGTGGTTATGTAGATGATGCGATTGAGGTGTTTAGAGAGATGCAGAGTAAGTTTAGACCAGGGTTAATGACTTTTAACATTCTTATCAACGGGCTTTGTAAAGCCAGGAGGGTCGGTACTGCGAAATGGATGTTATCAGAGCTTAAGAGATCGGGTTACAGTCCAAATGCAGTTACATACACGACGATACTAAAGCTTTATTTCAAGACTAGGAGGATTAGAAGAGGGCTTGAGCTGTTTCTAGAGATGAAAAGAGAAGGGTACACTTATGATGGGTACGCGTATTTCGCGGTTGTTAGTGCTTTGATTAAGACAGGGAGGACGAAGGAGGCGTTTGAGTATATGCAAGAACTGGTTAGGAATGGTAGGAGGCATGACATTGTGTCCTATAATACTTTGTTGAATCTGTATTTTAGAGATGGGGATTTGGATGCTGTGGATGATTTGTTAGGAGAGATAGAGCAGAGAGGGATGAAAGCTGATGAATATACGCACACAATCATAGTCAATGGTTTGTTGAGGACGGGACAGACGAGAAGAGCAGAGAAGCATTTTGTAAGTATGGGAGAGATGGGGATTGGGTTGAACTTGTGACGTGTAACTGTTTGGTTGATGGGTTGTGTAAAGCGGGTCATGTGGACCGTGCGTTGAGATTGTTTGAGTCGATGGAAGTGAAAGATGAGTATACTTATACTTGTGTTGTGCATAATCTCTGTAAAGAAACTAGGTTTGTTTGTGCTTCAAAGCTGCTTTTATCGTGTTACAGTAAAGGAATCAAGATTCCTTCGTCGGCAAGACGAGCTGTTTTGTCGGGTTTACGGATGTCAGGGTGTTATGGTGAAGCGAGAATGGCTAAAGCCAAAATGAAACTGACTCATGTTGGGAATTCCTGACGATCTTTACACATGATGACACAAGTTTTGAAGTGAAAGTGTAATGTACTTGTTTTGTATCAATGAATGAAATGAAACAAAGTCTGATTCTTTACATAAAGTCTGATTCTTAGCACATGGAAAAGCAAAATCTTGGCTTATATGTGAGGTAAAAGGATGTGTCTTCAGTGGTGTTGTATGCTCCAGGAAGAAGTCTTGCAAGGATTGGTTACCAGAAAGCTAAGGTAGTGATCAAGGAGACAATGATGAAGTTAACACAAATGTGGAACTAAGTCTGAGAGACCAAGTACGTTTGACTGGCAGAAACTCAGGTTCAGGTAAGGTAAATTGATGAGATGTTCACAGAAAGGAGAAGCTACATGGAAAGATAAGTGGCGGGTCTTGTGAGTTGAATAATTTGTGTTGAGGTGGGAGTTCTAAGGACAGCAAAAGAGAATTATTAAATAAAGAAAGGAAACTGATTTGTATTGGAAGATTCTTGCAATGGAAGCCAATTACAGAACTACTTCCCCAGTTGCTACTTGTCACTTGCGGATCAGAACAAATTCGCCGATCTTTGAATCGAGAGCTACCCTTGAGAACTTTTGAGTAAGTAACATTCCACACAAGTTCAGAGAAGAAACGTTCCCTGTTGTGACTTGTGAGTATTATTGTAACTCTGTATTGGATAACTGAAACAAGATGCAAATCGTTTGGTGAAGGCCAACATGTGTAAAAAATATCTCCTCAATAGCTTCTATGTGTCCCTTATTACAAAGACACGCATGAGACGTTGCTGCTTCTATGGGTTTGTTGAGCTTTTTGAGTATCCCTTATTAACTGTTCTCTGATATACATAGCTTTGGTTGCTTGTTTCTATACAAGCTCAAGACGACATTGTTTGTTTTCCCAGTCCCATATATGGACCCATACTAGAGAGTGTTGGACGGGATGCGTTGGCCTTACTGCGGCAACTACATAGGCTGGAAACATACACCCATGGTTTTGTTCCGATAGCTTTAAGTGGTTGATATAACAAGAAGTTACTATTATCTGGTTAAACATATCTTTCAAGTGCTTCAGATGACGCTTTATGCATAATTCATGAAACTACTCCACGTTTGTTTTTTTCCAGTCATATATGACTAAGAGATTCATTACTGATATAAACATGATAAAAAATAAAGTAAAAATCAGCAAGTGCGAATCAGTAGATTTCAGAAAGAGTAGTCTTTCAAATCTACTTTAGAGTTGTCCATATCAATCTAAACCAATAACTTTTCAACAATGATAGGAAGTAGTACTCTTCTTATGCTTCATGTTGTGTTTGTACCAATCACTCTTGCAATGCTCACTGTAGTGCTTAGTGTCAGAGACCAAGATGTGTATCTTGCGAACCAACTGTTATGGACTGTTGAAGTCCAATTATGAAGTGAAGCACAAACCGAAGATTATTATATAAATCTTATTGTGATAAGGATTAGCTGATTTAGATATATATCATAAGATTTAGATAAGTTATATTCATAGTTGAGATAAGTCTAAGTCTTGTGTATATATAGAACTCTCTTGTAAGTCATTAAGACACAACACAATAATAATATTCATATTCTATATTACTTTACATGGTATCAGAGCATTCGGTTCTAAAGGATCAAGTTTTAAAAAAAAAAACTTCCGCATAAAGAAAAGGTGTTCTTCTTCTCGTGATCGTCATGGTGGCTATAATAATTGGAGAAGAGAAGAGGGGTCTAACGATGATGATGAAGACGATGTGGAGCTGTCAACCTCGACGTGAACCAGCCATGAAGTCAATCGGTTGTTTTTTTTTAGTTTTTTATTTTTTATTGGGTTTGACTTTTACCTTAAGTTTCTGGTTTTGAATTTTATATTACTTCATTTTTTTATGGTTTGGTCTATGGGTTATTGAGAGATGTTTAAAAAAAGTCTTTAGGTCAAAAAGTTGGGTTTTCACGGTTGTTTAGTTTTGAGATAAATTCTATAGTTTAGAGTTTCTCACAATTTCTGTTTTGATTTCATAGTTTGGAATATTTGGTTATAGTTTAACCAGTACGGGGGAGTTTTAGTTATGCTCATGTTTTAGGTCAGTTTTTTTTTAAGTCTGGTTATGGACTGTCCAAGTCAAGGACAATTGTTTGTGGAGATGCAGTCGCGCCCACGGGATGTATTCCATTGTCAAGACCAAAAACGAGCTGAAGTTTTCATCCCTCCTTGTGTAAGTTGAAGTTTATACCCGGAGGAGCTTGCTGATTTGTCCATCCTCAACATATTGTCCACGACATACGTGGTTTGCTTTGTGATTGCAGATTTGTGTGTTGCATCCCACGTTTGTCGTGCGGGGGAGTGTTAGAGAGATATTAGAGAGCAAGATGTGTATCTTGCGAACCAACTGTTATGGACTGTTGAAGTCCAATTATGAAATGAAGCACAAACCGAAGATTATTATATAAATCCTATTGTGATTAGGTTAGCTGATTTAGATATATATATATATATATATATATATATATATATATATATATATATATATATATATATATATATATATATATATATATATATATATATATATATATATATATATATATATATCATAAGATTTAGATAAGTTATATTCATAGTTTGGATAAGTCTAAGTCTTGTGTATATATAGAACTCTCTTGTAAGTCATTAAGACACGACACAATAATAATATTCATATTCTATATTACTTTACACTTAGCCTCCCCCAACAAACGTGTTGTACGTACTGCACTTTTCCTCTCATTCTCCACCTTTTCTTGCTTCTTGAATTCTAGCTAAGCGGGTAACAAAAGCTTGTTGGTCTGAAATGTCATATCATTATGCATATTGTAATGATTTATGCGTGTATCATCTTCTTTCATCCTAACGACCACAAATAATTCGCCTTCAACAACATATTCAAATAAAAAAAACTAAAAACAGATCATATATATAGGGAATATGGACTAGTGAAAGATTTTTTGATGGATGAGTTATTCAAAATTACATTTTATTAAATTGAATTGTCTTTGTAATGGCAAAACCACTCAACACCATTATGTATTTCAAATAGAATCATATGACAATAAAATCATTGCTACACCTTATTTACGTACCAGATTCAATAGCTTAGTCAACAAACCAATTGTGTAATCAAAAGAACTAAAGAACAAAGTTAAAATCACATTAAAAGAACAAAAAGCATGGAAATATAAAAAGCAAGCTTCTAGTGTGAACCATTCTCAAGATGAACTGAAGAATAGAAAAAGCAGCAACTTTCAAACCGCTCCAGCTACTGTGAACCACTCTCAAGATGAGCTGAAGAATCTTACTACTCTAATGCAGCAGTTACTCCAAAGACAATAAGTTCTAGTCAGGAAACTGAATCAGATTACCACATATATCAACACCATGATAGACAACATGTTCAACGAGCTGAATACAAAATATAATATTGTGAGCAGCCATATGCGTAGGATTGATGTTCAGCTCGTTCAACAGTTGAGAGTGTCAAGAGGTAGCAAGGTACATTCCTTAGAAAACTGATAAAAATCCTAGGGTTGCGCACTGTAATTCAATAAAACAGTTATTTGCTTAGAATGCTTTAGGCGCAGCTGAAAGAACCAAGTACCATGCTAGTTCTGAAGCGACTGCTCCTAGCGAACCTGCTGAAAACTCCACCAGCTCGATTCTATGTTCCTAAGGTTCCCCATCCAGTTCCACTTAGACATTGATGAATCCCAATAGCACGGAGAAGCTGGCTGGATTTAGGAAACTTAGGAAACTAAAAGGATGTCATTGAAAATGCTTAGGAAACTCAGCCATTGCATATGTTCTTTTTAGAGAAACTCAGAAGGAAATTAAAGCACTCTTTAATGAATCATTGACACCATCATTGAAGGTATTGCCCCAAAGGTTGATGACCCTGGAAAGTTGATTTTTCATGTTCCACCACTGTAGTAGAATTTAAGGAAGCTCTTTGTGACTCTGGGTCTAGTGTAAAATCTTTCTCAAAGGTAATGGTAGATGAGCTGGGCATTGTTAGACGTTGAGCCTTCTTAGCTGACTCTGGATTTTGCAAACTCTTCCACAACAGTCCCTTATGGCACCATTCACAACCTTCTTATCCAAGTAGGGGATTGTATTCTTCATACTAAATTTTGGGTTGTTGAGATGAGTAAGGATTATGAAAGGGCTTTGATATTTAGAAGACCTTTTATGGCTACAGTGGGGGCAACTATTGATATGCATAATAAGAGAGTCTCCTTCTCCAACATCAACAAGAAGGTTTTCTACAAGGCTGTCCCAACCAGATCTTCCATCCTATACGTCTCTTGCATCTCAGTGATTTGTTGAAAAGAAGCTTAAAGTTGTTCCTAAGAAGGAGCTTTGTGATAAGAGTGAGATCAAAGAAGTCATGGATGGAGATCCTCACACTGATACCAAAAAAACTCAACGGGGATGCGAAAGTGAAAGATAAGTTCAAATAAAATGATCAAGGGTGATCCTACAATGATTTTGATACCTCAAATGTGTGATAAGAACTCAATTGAGTATGAGGCAAAGTGCAAAGGAACCTCTAAAAATTTCTCTAAAGTTATTATCACATATGATCTGAAGGGGAAATATAAACTGCTGTAAAAAGGTTGTTGAGTAGAGTTTTGAAGCTGAACATTTCTGATTGTGGAGCTTGTTTTGGAACAAGCGCTCATGCTCAACCCGACTGAGTCTTATCACCAAGTCAAGCTAGTGAATTAAACCAAGAGCTTGGTGGGACGCAACCCACCGGTAAGTGTAAACATCATCATGATTTATTTTTGCTTATTTTTTGTTTTAGTTTGTTAAGTCTCAGGTCAAAAATCAGAAACCCAAGATACTTCAAAAATTATGGGTTTATGAAAAGGATCATCCATCCCTTCGAAAGGAGCGGCTGCTCCAGGTGGAGATCATACGATAAAGCACCCAAAAATTTTGTGGAGCGTTTGTTCCACTCAGGTAAGTATCTCAACCAGAAAATAAAATATTACGTTTTTCTTTACACCTTCTCTCTGATTCATTTTCACACTGAGACGTTGTGAAGTAAGTCTGGGGGAGGGGGGGTCTTTGTCATTTACTAACTCGTTTATCTCTTTTGCTTTTGTTTTGAGTCATTTTTAGTCTTTTATTGAGTCAAAACTTGTTGAAAATTAAGACTTTATTTTATGATGATTATTAACCACCCTCGTGTTATAGTTATCTTATTTAGTGATCTTAGGAGCGACAAAATACATACATGTGGACCTGGAACACCCTGACATTATCTCATTTTCTCTAAAAAATTCGGCTTGTTGAGGTTTACTCTGTAAAAACTTAACTCCATTTAACTTGAACTTAATCTTGAGTGCAATTCTTCTTGTCGTAGGCATTAGATTAGGGAAACGAGATTACACTCAGAACATCTTGTTCTTTCTATCCATCTTATCGATCATGAGTGGCTAACTCATTTTTAGATAATACCCACATTGAACCCCAAAACATTTATTCCACCCTCATGCATTTTGTTTTTCAGTGTCATATGTGCATATATGTGCAAAATGGCCGAAGAGGAAAGGATCGACAAACCTCTCACCTTCCTAAGTGTATCCCACAACTTTTTGGAAATTTCACAATATGAGTAAGCTTCCACAATTGATGTCTCAAGGTTGTTTGGAATTATTGGTAACACCATGAGATCCTCATGACCCCAACTGCAATCGCCAGCCCGCACAACTTCATTATCATCCTCTCCTAGGGTGGTTTTCTTTGGAGACTCACCATCACATATGTGACTCTATAAACCCCTTCCTACAAGGGTTGTCTTCACCATTCTTGACCATATAATGTAATTACTAAAATGGTCACCATTTTCGAATCCTCCATCTTTTCCAGCTTTGGACCACTGGATAATGGAGTGAGCTCAAAAGAAAAATTAAAAAACTAGAGATATTTTGCGGAAGTAAATAACAAAGAATGAATAAAATTAGGTCTTAAGAGTTATATTGCTCTGATACCATGTGAGAATTAGAGATTTAGTGAGAATTTGGGTTAAGAACATGAAGAACATATGACAAACAAGAGGGAGAATATAGAGATTCTTGAGAAATAGAGAGTTTATGGAGAAGGAAAATGATTTTCCTTAATCTTTTAAATGGTGGCCAGAAGAGATATGATATAATCTATTTATTATCAGTTTTAGGCCATGTTATAGGTTTTATTTAGGGTTTATTATGTGTGTCTAGGTTATGTTTTGAGGTCTTTACAGATTCAAGAACGTTTTGAAGATATATGAGGATACTTGAAGCTTTTGGAACATTTAGAAGAGAAGAATTTGTAGTTGATCATTGAGAGAGTCGAAGTACAAGACATCCATCGATTGATGACAACATCTTGGCGTCGACCGATGGTACAAGACCAAGATCGATCAATTTTGCACACTTGTCATCGATCGATGACCAATTCACAGACAGCTGATTTTAAGCCCAAGTTAGAGACAAATGATGAATATACCCTCGACGATTTTTGACCTAGATTTTAAGGTTTTATATTTATACTTTATGTATTACACACAAAAGTGTGTGGAGAGAGATAGAGATTTAAGAAAGAGAGTTTAGTTTCCTATTATAGTTTTAAGGTTTTAGAGGAGAAGATTCATTACTCCTTAGGGAGATTTGTATGGAACCCCAATATTCTATATATGCATTATATTAAGATTATAGTTCTTACTTTAATTATGTCTGAGTAGTCATCAACTAGATTTAGGGTTGAATGATGGCAATCATGGATTAACCCAAAAGTAGGATTGCTAGGTTGAGATAATATCCATTAATTGATTTGTGTTTAACGCTTGCATTCTAGAGTAACTAACAATAATCTCGAAACTAGGACATAGACGAATACAAGAGTAAGTTATGTGCCAAAATAGACTTCATTGTACTAGGTTGTTAGGCGCATGCCAGAGCTGGTTTAATTAACTTGGTGAACATATTAAATCTAGTTCACACTTTCTTTTGATTTCACCATCGATCGACATCAGGCCTTAGCCGTCAATCGATGGTCTTTTCTTTACTAGCATATGAGAGTTGGAGTTAAAAGGTCAGAATAGTTAATATTTGAGTTCTAGAATATTTATATTTTTGCGCGCTCCCTATTCCCTATAATCCTTTAGGCCTCAGACCCTAGATTTAGCATATTTACATTTTAGTTAAGTTTAATAACATATTTCCATATTTTCATTATTATCATATTTCCATATTGTATTATTGTCATATTTCATATTGCATTTATACCTTCTGATATAGAATATTTCCTTAAAATGATTACATGCTACTAATATATATATATATATATATATATATATATATATATATTAGTAGCATGTAATTACCTAGCTTAGTCTTTAGAAATAAGAAATATATTGTGTGTCATTGCTCTCTGTGGATTCTACTACACCTCATCTCTCTTGACAAGAGTATTGTTTTGTGTGTTAGGATTAAGAGTTAATTTGACAGTTAATTATTTTGAAATATTTATACCATGCTAGAACAACAAACACACAGTGTCAAGATAAATAGGTTTTCTTTCTAAGGCAACTGAAAAAGCTTGGCTTACTAAAGAAACTCAAATGAAAGTAAAAATTTGATTTATTGTTAACGGAATTACTGCTTGTTGAGTTACTGTTCACGGAGTTACTTTTCCATGAAGTTATTGTTCACTTTAGCAATATCATACCATAATCCTATTGAACTCTTTTGAACTCTCATGAACCCTTGTTATTTATCACTTCATGTCAGCAGTAGTTACATCAACTTTTTCCACTACCACTCTCTTATGAAACAACAACGACGGAGTTTCATCAAACCCTAATGTTTCCCCTCTTCTCATCGCCATTATTGGAATTCTTGGAAGTGCCTTTCTCTTTAGCAACTTACTACACTCTTATCTCAAAGTATTGCCCCACCGACACAATCGTTGAAGCGCCTCACAAACTAGCATATCTGATCTTATTATCTACGTTAACTAACCGGGAAAGTCAAGATCAAGAAAACTATATTGCTCATGAGTCTTCAAACACCATTTTTTGGACGATGTCCGCATAAAAAATATTGGATGTTCAAGTTGAAGAATTTTAAAAACGGACTCAAGAATCTTGATCAAGGGTACAAATTGTTCCATATGTTCTGGAGAGTTTACTGAAAATGGAGGTTAAGGTTATTGCTTAACTGCAACCACACCTTCCATGTTGTTTGTATTGATAAGTGGCCATAGCTGGTTTTAGAGGGCTGGAAGCAAAACAAAAAATATGGCCACTTTTCAAAATATGTAGTAGAAGATTTCGAACCCAAACTCTTTAAACCGGAGGATCATAATCTTTATCTTATACAACTAGAAAAGACTACTTTGACAATTTTGTGGCCGAAATATCTTCTACCGCAAGCAAGGGTTTCAATGGCTTGACCCAAGGACGGGCTAAATAGGTGGCTCAATTCTCACTCAAATTGTTCGCTTTTTCGGGCTAAAATCATCATCCCTACTACTCAAGAATCGATAACGGCACTGTGGTGATAAATATTGATCGGTGTACTAGCAATATTGGATCATCAGAACAAAACGTAATTATTCTTGATCACCTTAATAGGTTAGTGTTTCTTTGGCTGGATCTAAACATAACTTAGTAAAACATCGATTTTAATCGCAAAATTTTGGAAGTTATATATGTATAGCAGACATCCACATTACGAAAAAAATTGGTAAATGTTTATAGCCCCAAAATCTTAGATGGCCTTGTGTTTTGATTAGTTCTCATCATCCATGACGATTCTCGGCGCCGGATACTATTATGCGGATGAGAAGAGAAGAGAAGATGAAAGTTATGATTTTTAAAGTGGAAATAGAGTGGATGACAAAGTGGAAATAGAGCGAAGCTTGTAGACTTGAAAGATCATTCTTAAGCGGTGGTTTTGTCCTTGGCATTCAAGAAATGTCTAGGAGATCCTAAACCTATTTCTTTACACTAAATTAGTTTCTAAAATAAAATAGAGAAATTTGTAATTCTACTACAAGTTTGATACCACTTTACAAATTTATTTTTAATGAATGATAATTTTCAAAAAAATACATTCACTTTTTGATAAAAAGTATACTTAATTATTTTTTTAAAATATTTATAAAAAAATAAAACTCAACCCCACCCCTTTTAACACTAAACCCTAAACAATAATCACTATTGTCCAAAAAAACAATAATCACTAAAATGTAAACATAAATTTTAATATATTTTTGATAATGTGTATTTTTGTAAATTGATATTTAATTTATGTTATTCTTAGCGATTTTTCAATAAAATATTACATTATTGTACTTACTCTTTGAGAAATTTATACGCATACATATATATTATCGATGCACCTATCATTCAGTTCGTTTTTCAATTGTACATACATCCTCTCAGCTTAAAGGTTTGAACTTTCACAATATGTTTTAGCTACATGATTATTTAACTTTCTAAAATGATAATGCCGCAATCATCACATAATATTAAATTAATTTTAGTACAGTTTATATATATATATATAAGTCTCTTTTATTGTAATTTACCAAAAAAAATACTCAGTTAGATGATTTGCTTTTAGTTTTACAGTATTTGCTTTTAATATTTATTATTTTGTCCCGATTTAAACAAGGTTTGTCTACATCAATAAACGTTAGATTTGATCAATTTGTCCATTTTATAGGTAAGAGTTTTGGTTAGGTTCCTCTCCTGTTAGAGAAATGACATATTCTTGTCTACTTTCTCTTATACTTATTCCAGTTTCCAAATGGTTCCATTTCTCGAAAAGTTGAGAAAGCAAATTGCATCTTCCCCACCGAATGCTTTCCAACACAATGCCCCATGATAACTAATAGTTTAATACACAATACACCTTAGAACGAATAGACCTTAACTATTTTTTTAAAGAATTGTATTTATTATAACTAGAGTGGCATATAAAACAAAAAAGTGGCTCCACCTATTTAAAACAAGGACCACAAGGTATAATCTGTCTTTCTAAGTCCAAACTCTTGCTGCGAATGAATCGTTCAACCCAATAACTTCGTAAATTCATCGATGTTTAAGAAATAGCTAGGTAGTAATCAAACTATTCATAGAGGACTAGCTTCTAAACGGATTATTCAAAATCTAGGCGAAGCTTAAGCGTTGACAAATTATTAATTTATTATATATATATATATATATATGATATTTATATAAATAAGTTTTTAAATAAAAATATAAAATTATTTTATAAATTGTTAAAATTAGATATGTAAAAAAAAAAATTGTGAATATATACTAACATCATTGCTTAAATTAACATATTTAGACTAACTTACTTCGATTTTAATTGATTTTAATTAATTTAGAATAATTTAAATTGTTTTGAATGGAAAAATCAGCATAAATCAGATTTTAGAAAAATCGTTCGGATGGACCGAGTTGCCGACTAGGCGGGGGGCGTAGGCGCCACCTAGACCGATGTTTAAAACCTTGCATTCGATAAATGATCGTCTGTTTCAGTAATATTTTGACACAAGTTGGATATACTATTTGGGCAATGTTCTAAAAATTGGTTTACGCGGCGTCTAGGCCTCCACTTAGGTGCAAATTCGGTTCTATCCGAATAATTTCCTAATCTGATTAATACTGATTTATATGATTCATATCGATTTAGCTATTCAAAATTAGTTAAAATTGGAGTTATATTAGTTTAAATATGTTAATTTAATCAATAATATTAATATAGATTCACAAATTGACTAATTTCTTTTATTTTACATATCTAATTTTAATAATTTATCACAATAACTCATATAAATTTATATATAATAATAGATCAATAATTTGTTAATGTCTAAACTCGTCTAAACCTAAATAATTCGCTTAATCGATGCTATTGTTATAAAGCGCTTAGTTACCGTCCAACGATTTATCTAACATTGCTATTGGCATATAAAAACAAATGATTCTTGTAATTAACAGAAAATACTTTTAGAAGTATAGAAACGGCGACGAATATAAAGGTGATAAGTCTCATCATTATTTATTTGTTATTCCAGATCAATATATGCACCTAATCCAACGCACATTTACACCATGTGTATATAATGAAACCAAAGCTATTTTGTTTTTTCCCACATTTATCCCTATATTTCCCTTACTACCCTTTTGCATCACATAAATATACAAAGCACATTACATATTCACAAACTTACCATTAGTAGGACAAAACCTAACTGAAGACCTTTGTTTTTTGCTAACACAAGCAAATAAGAGACCAAAGCTTCTGTATTAGCTAAACTTTTGTGTGTAGTAATCTTTATAGATCAAGAAACTGGCAAATGGCATCTGTATTAGCTTTAACACTTTTGTTTCTTCTTATTATCCCATTGGGGATCGGTGAGGGATTCCCTTCTTCGCTTGGCTATTCTGCAACTACTAGATGCAGTAAGTGGAGTGTTGATGGGCTGAAACTTTGGAGATTGAAATGTTCTTCCCAATTCCAGTGCTGCTACCTGAATCCTCTGTCTCCATCAAAAGGTTCTTCCTTCCCTTTTCAAAGCCTCTAGATGATCCAGCAATCTTCATTTCAAAAACATAAAAATAAAAAAGTTTATCAGAGAATGATTATTGAGAAAGAGGTGCTACAAGAATGCTCAAGAAAAAGACACCCCTTATCAAAACCTTTGTTCTTTTCCTCGAGAAGACTAAAGGACATG
>CAJHQP010007284.1:0-33089 GCA_905132765.1 Moricandia arvensis
AAGAGTGGCTGGATAGAGAGAAAGGTGCTCTTCCTTGACTCTAAATATGCAAGCAACAATGATAAACACTGCAAAACATTTTGAAGAGGCAGCTTGCGATCCAAAACGATTTGGTATGTGGAGGAGATTTGCTAACCATTTACGATGGTTGTGCCATATTGTAACATCTGATTGTTCTCCAAGAACGGTTAAAGGTGATGGTGATTGCCTTTAAGGAAAAAATCAGAGATTAGCATAAATATGTTCGCAAGCTTTAGAGTCTCGCCGAAAAGTTGTCATGCAAAGTTGTGTAAAATCTGATGTGCCTGTTGATTGATAAAGTTCGGGTATAACACTAGCATGTCCAACGCCATTGGAAACTCAACCTTTAAGTTGCGGTTTGATAGAGATATCAAGCAACGTGTGCAGCCTTTGATAGTTATCTAGGGATGATCCAAAGTTACCGAGGCTTCTTCCCACATAAGAGAATGGATTTGGCATTCAAATCTTTGAGCTGTTGGAACCATTTGATGATAACCAACTTGATCTCAGGTTAACTTATGTATCTATAACTTATAACTTATTATTTATACAAGTGTCTAGAAGTGATGTTGTGGCGAAATCGTATGAGAACACAGTTAAGAATCATTGTCGAATGGTTGGGTATTGAAAGCTAAATGATAAGTATGATACATGAGATTAGTGTGATTATTGCAATGCGCAGCAGTGTTTATCCTAGTTTAAGTTATCTCTTACTAGATTTATTGCCTTCACACAAGTGGAATGATAGTACTTCTGAGAAAAAGGTGGATCAAGTGACTGTAAAGCTACCAACTTCTTTTTAACAGCCTATTATAAACAATGATACAGAAACTGCTCCATCACGGAGACAACACACACGAATCAGTGGGTGGAGTTGAATCATCTCAGCCCTCTCATATGATGTAAGTTGTTTATTATTATAGATTATCTCTGGACTTTAGTTTTTTTTCTTACACAGCCTATTTTTTTTCTTTGTAGACTTCTACACTTTTTGCAAGGAAAAAATGTGTAATGCTAGTCGAAATCTGCTTGGATATGTATTTGAAAAACACTAAGAGGACACTGAAGGCCTTTCCAAGTTAAGAGTTTTATTTCTTGGAAAGACAAACGTCTCATCCTTGGTGAGTGGCTACTATGCTTCTGATCTCTCTAAGCATTCCTATAATATTATGGCATCTAAGTCTTCATCATAGCATCGAACTTCACGCGTTCTAAACAATAGTACATTAAGGCTGTCTCCTTCCCACAAATTTCAAGAACTGATTTGTTGCTCGTAATGGCTCCGCGACTTGAACAATATGGACAATGTAAGTTAAACATTCATATTATTTATTCTAGGTTTGGACTGAAACTAAGGTTGGCTGATTCTGGTTGATCAACCTGACAGGTGCCTACGTTTGAAGCGTTTGCTAAAGTGGTAATGTAGTATGATTTGTATTCTGTTCATTTCATTTATTTTCTTATCTTACTAAACTATTTTTACTACATGTAGGTAGCTTAAACACTTAGAGTTCGTGGCAAGAACAAAGAAAGAAGAATTAAGACTCCTGTAATTTATCTTTAGTTTGCTTTCAGTTTGGATTGAATATATAATGTTCTGTATGTTGTCGTTAATCTTTAAACTTATGGTTTGTTGGATTTGTTGCAACTTAAACGTGTGATTGCTAAAATTTCGGTTGTTTATGTGTTTGTTCATGATTATTTTGTGATTTGGATTATTTTTTTTAATTCTGGCAGTTAGCTGATTTTACCCACTTATTAGTGTTGTGCGGTACGGTAATGGGTCAACTCTATAGCGGGTTTCAAGCGGGTAAAATCAGATTTTGAAAAATGATTAAAACCCCCGTTGCGGGGCGGCAGTTCCAAACCCGCTTCCAGCACTAGTGTCAGTCCATGGTTTCCTACGGACATCATTTATCTGTTAAATTTTTGAGTTCATCTCGTTATTTGTTCGATTAATCCGTAAAATTCTCGGATATTCTCGTTATTTGTTTCGATCTGATCCGTAAAATCGCAGATATCCGTAAGTCGCTCGAAACAAAACAAACATTAAAAGTTAATATCGTTAGAAACAAACCAAACCACAAATACTTTAAAAAAATTAACCCGGAAAATCCGATCTGATCCGTCATTATACAAAATAAATATAGATTTTATTGTATAATTTTACAAAAATTATTATTTAAAGTATAATTTTAATTAACTTTATTAGAAATTACTTATAAAAATCTTATAAAGATAATTTTTTTAAAAAAATGTGTTTTATAAGAAATTCGATTAATTTAAATTTATGGAACGTATTAGTTGCCATGTAACTTATTATTTAATTTATATATTTAGGTTAAAAAAGATATTTTTTAAAAAAAATTGATATATTTTCTAGAATTTTACTTTTTATTAAACAAAAGTTAGATGAGATATATTAACTATCCATAAATATTCGGCAAAATCTCTAATAAATTCCGGGATATTCGGCAGGCCGGATATTTCCGTATTCTCCGAAGCAAAATAAATCTGGAAAAACAGATATCTCGTACTTCTCCGAAAGCAAAATAATCGAAAATTAGAATATCCGTAAAATACGCGAAAACAATAATGACAAGGTCGAGTTTAAATTATACCTTCCATCCTAAAAGGATTAATTGAGACAAATAAAAAAGTTTTAATTTGTGACTGAAAAGCGACTGACCGTCTATTTACCGAAAGTCGACAAGAGAATAGCCCCACCAAATGATAATAAAGCAAGAGTATAATAAAAAGAAAAGGCTATCTTTTTATTTAATTAAGAAAAGAGAAGCTTTACTTATACCACACGTAAGCTAGATTTCCAGTCCAGATAGCCACAAATGATAATAGCAAGATATAATAAAAGAACAGCTATTTTTATCTCTTAACGTAAGAAAAGAGGAAGCTTATCTATATACATCACTAGTGCTAGTTTTCCATCCATTAATTTGTAACAGGGTATATAAATACTTTAAAACTCTATAGTACCATAGTAACAAGACAACTAAATTCTTATACTAAATTTTGATATGTATCAAAGATTATTTATGCGGTTGCAGATGTGACACATAGAAACTACATAACTATAAACCAAGCATAGTAGCTTCGCAAAATAAAATGTATGTACTTCATTGGGTGGGACGGGACCGGATACCGGGGATTTTAGGATTATCCGTTGGATCGGATTCGCCGGATCCGGACTTTATTATCCGGATCCGATCCGCGTCTTTCGGGTTATCCGGACTTCGGGATATTCGATCTATAGATATTGTATTACCGCGGATACCCGGATTCGGTCCGGATCGTAAATAATTAAAAAAATAAGAATAAAAATATTTTGAATATAAAAAATTCTAAAAATTAAAAAATAAATTAAATATTCATACAAAAATTTAGAGATCATATATGACATATAAATATTACATAAACAATTTAAATATATGATTAAAATATCTTTATGGTTAATCCTAATATAGCAAATATATTATTAATAATAAAATTAAAAATTTAATATATTTCAAACACGGATCCGGATCCGGATATCCGGACCTACATTAAGATATCGATTTGGATCCGTGGTTTGGACGTATTCCGAAATTTACTATCCTGATTCGGATCGGGCACTCCGGATATCTCTGATTTCGGAGCGAATCCGGACGGATCTCCGATCGAATCCGGATCCCGCTCGATAATACGCCAGGGCTATACTGCATAGACCCCGAGATCATTAATAATTTATCGATATTACCACATTTGATTTCATTTTATTGAATATAGGATAGTACTATTTTTTATCTGTTACATTATTTATCTGTTATGTTTACATTTTTTTAAAGCACCAATATTTGTGTTCTTGAACTCTTTTGAAGAATTTATAGCAAAAAAACTCTTAAAGAAAATAAATTATATTGCAAAGGAATTCATTAAGAATAGCACTGTGTGTAAACCGTATTATTTTTGGAAGTGCACGATTAAGTGGGCTATTATCTTCATTGAGTCGATTACTGGTCCATTGGCCCATATGACTCCATGGATCGGATGCCATCTTATCCACCGACAACGTTCCATATTTAGTCCAAGCGCCATTCTGTTCCCATTTGTCTTTGGGCCGATTTTCCCCTTTGTAGACTGTCCCACATCGAGGTATACTTGGGGAAGTCGGCCATGAGCCATATCATATATTGTGGCCCTATGACTTAATGATTACAAGAAAAGCAATAAGAAACAATCTTACACACATCTAAACCTAGCGCCTATAACTCTCTCTCTCTTAACGTGCGTGTGCTCGAGATCAATCTGCAAAAGACACGAGATTTACAACTTATCAGCCACGATCAAGCTCTAGGCACAACCATCTCGAGTTCCAGTTCTCAGCCCTAAGACCGGATATCACACCAACCTCACCCGGAAACCTAATCGCGAACTCTATCTCTCTTCTTTAATTTTGATCGATTGATCCTTAAGTCTAAATCTAATATACTATTTGAATTTTTTTTGATTGATTATTCAAGATTCCTAAGAGGAGCCAAGGAAGCAATGATCGAACAAGGATTAAGGTAAGTTATCAACTTAATCTTGAGGTTTCAACATCCGATGTTTAAAACCCTAAAGTTAAGATCCGATTTTTTAAAACTTATGGTTCGAACGGTTCTGCGTTTGATATTTTGAACTTTGCCATCTCGTTAAGATTGAATCGAACAACCAATTAGGTTGCTAGATGTTCATTGTTAGGTTGCTAGACAATCGAAACTTCTAAAACCCTATATCAAAAAAAGGGAAAACTTTAACTCAATCCGGATTTAGAAAAACCAACCTAAAAGGAAAATTTCTAAAAAAAAAGGAAAACCTATCATAAAAAGAAACTACCTTAAAAGGAACTTAACCCTAAAAGAAACTACCGTAAAAAAGGAAAACTTACCTAAAAGGAAACTTAACTAAAAAAGGAAAACTTAACAAAATGGAAAACTAACCTAAAAGGTCAACTTATCTGAAAAAAAAACAAGAGAGAAATTTTGCCAAATTTCGTTAAATATTATAAAGATTTTTAAATCCTAAAACCCTAAGAATTGAATACAGAAAGTTTGTCTTTGCATGATAAATACATGATTTGGTCATGATGCCTAAGACCTAGACAAATATGATCTGATGATGCTAGGACCGTACGAACCGCGGATAGTCGATGGTACGTACCATGCGGTAACGAACGGGTCATACGAACCCGCGGGGTATAGATGGTACGTTACCGTGTGCGGTCAACCAGTCACGTGTACATCGACGGATACAACCCACGGTAGATCCGTAGTGACCACGACCTCGCGTACCAACACGAAACACGGATTATGGTCGATTACCCGCATCATGTGGATAGACCGACGATCGTGAAGGTCAATGATGCTACCCTCAGTACGGCGTGAGCGTACACCGTTTACGGCTAGATCCACGCGTCAGACGTCGATGACCCCGCACCAGACGTGCGTTAGACCACAAACCACATGGTCGATGAAAGCGTACCACGAGGTACAGCCATAGTGTAGCTTCTCAATCGGTTTTAACTGATTATCAATTAACGTTTTAAAAATGGACAAGGAGATGTGGTTATAATAAGACCATAACAATACTGAATCTTAGTTCTATTATGCCAAAACATCACAAACTTGATTTGTCACAGGTGGACAATTACTTGCAATTGGGGCATTAGACATTGAGATATCTCTTGAACCCAAAGCCTAGAGCATTGTATCGGTTGAGGGAAAGCAATGCTAATAGGTGAAAAAGGTAACTCAAGAGCCCTTATGACATCACGACATCACACTTAGGAAAGCTCTGAAGCCTATACCTCACACGTGATGTTCCAATGCAGCTATGAAAGAATTTAGATGAAGTATTTCATCAATCAGAGACTTTGCGTCTTTCCAGCAGCACCTATGAGTGATAATCTCGGAATTCAGACTTAAGTCTGTGAATGCAGTACAACTCTGCCTTATCAGATAGTCTCAAATTGAGGCTAGTGTGCGAGATTACTAATGAGCAGTTGTTTTAGAAAGAAGCATTCCAGACCAATGTCCACAGCAATATGCTGCTTTCAGCAACACACTAGACAAAAGGGATTTAAAAACCTACAGTGAACTGCAGTTCATTGTTTATATGTTGCAGAACCAAGGAACAACGATCTGCTCTGAAAACAATGAGCTCTAGACCACGCCAAGTAGCTAAGCCTATCCCTGAGGAAAGAATGCCCAGCCTTAAGGAGGTTAATGAACTACCATGTCCAGCTCTGACCAAGAGGTGCAGTTCCTCATATGGGCGAGGACGCGCCGTGGAGTCAGTGCTTAGGGACGTGGTACGTGGTAGAAACCATTGGCAAAGGGCATGTAAACCCTTGATCGACCGTCAAAACCAGTCCCAGTAATTGGACGTGGTAAAGGCAAAGGAAGGGACATTATCAAGGGCTAACAGTATCCTGGGACTTCACCTTGCCATAGATTACTGGGCGACATGATAACATCATGGGCAAGAATTGCCGATACACCTAGGCATTCTGAGTCGACCTTCAAGCAGAGTCTCAATAGGAAAGAATCCAGAAGCTCATAGATGTTATCAGGATATGTGACTTTGATCAAACATATGACCAATATGGATCACGAAATTGATCATAGCAAGACGATCCCATGGATCATGAAACTTAGATAGGCTGAAGTAACCAAGTAGATAAAGTCGAATGCTTTGTGTTTAGACTTTTTATTTCTAAGTGTTTTATTTATAAGTGCATTGAATTAATGACAACTAAGGATAGTCACAATATATAGACCACAAAAGGCATCACCCCAAATTGAAAGACCCATTGAGTTATATACTTAAGTATGATGGTTTCCACATTGAACCAATGGGCAGGAAACAAAGTTCCTTTAAGATTAGTAAACTGCTAAAGCCTTATAAGGAAAGTGGTCAAAGACTATACCTATATACTCTGATCTAAACTATGCTAGGATCAATATATAATGGCAAAGAGCAGGGTAAACCAGATTGGTGTACCACCACGCGAATTACACTTAATTGCATTGTCGGATTACCATCCGAGTCCAACTTGATGCAAAGAAAGAGATTATAAAGGCACAAAGAGTTATCCCATAAATCTCACATGTGTAACATGTACACAAGGGAAAACTCATTAGTTTTATTTCCCTAGCATCACGTAATTATAAGTATGTTCATTGAGGGGGAGTGAGGACAAATCCGGTAGTCCATAAAACATACTACAAATTTGCTGTACCATGTATATAACCATGCTATAAACGGCTTAGAGATTAAAATCTATCGGTGTACATCATCCACGTCAAGCTAAATGCTTAAGGACATCATGAATTACATAATATGCATCAGGCCATATAAGTGAGCATAGATATTTTCATCTCAGATTAAGGTCATAAAACCAGACATATACCATCTTAGATAATCTGGATATACCACCATAACATATGTGCCACTTAAGATGGAACCTCAGAAGAAGATTGAGGATTGAAAATATATGTTGGATAGGAGTACGACTTCCCCACGAATATTTAAGGAAATTTGAGCCAAATATGGGTATTAGATTAAGTGGCCAGGTTCATGGTATTGCATGATTAATGAATCCGACCATCCAACATTAAAGGAGAAAACTATAAGCTTGTAAAGAGAATGGTATCAACCATCATTGTCTTGGGAAGATCCTCGCTACAAGTAAATATAAGACGGCCAATGATATAAAGCTAGTAGAACTAGATGCAGACACATTGACCCGAAAATAATACCAGCTTGCACCAAATGAATTTGTTGTCCTAGAAGACACCATCAAATTACTACAGAGTCTATACAAGATAGACCAATATGTTCCATAAATATAAAGGAACCTCGAAGGAAATGAATGGTGCATAGAAATTCTCGAGGTCATAAAAGGAAATCATTCCGAGACATAGGAAATGGTCGACCACAATATAAGATACCATACAATTGGAATTTGGGACGCCAAAATCCATGGTACTTAAGGTGATTTGGGACGCCAAACACCAAAGTATTAAAGGTCATAAGATTGCAATCAAATATGTCATGTCTGGAATACAATGGAACGCAAAAAAGGGTATTGATACCAATGATATAAGACTGCGCATACAAAGTATCACTTGAACATAAAACGAGGATCATAAACCCACATGTGAGTACTCATACTCATTAAATATAAGAAAAACGTGGGGTTTTAAAAGGTTTAAAGAACATATTGAAATGGTGGACGTATTGGCCATAGAACACCATCCGATAAACCAGTGAATGGGGTCGTGTGAGGAAAAGACCATGAGATAAAAGGACATGGTCACCTGTCTAAGACGTGCATGTTCCTACTTACAGCATTTGACATAGCTGATTTACACAAGGTTACTCTCAGAGACCAAGGAACAGATCTATAACAAATATAAGATCTTGTGTGGATGCTACTAAAATCCGAAATGATAATGTCTGGAAAGAAATGATGATAGTAAGCATATATTTAATCACTGGATAAAGTACTAAAGGTACCATAAAGATGAGAAAAGAAATTCTCAAAGAACGGTTTTGTTCCTTAGCCATCTAAGACTGATGCAATGCAGCTGCATATGAGATTAATATTATCAACCAAATGATAATCTGTGAAGAGTTCTACAAGAACTATCAAAATCAGTTCACGTATTACTAAAATGAAATTCCTTGTGTTCATAGACCAACTTGAAAGAAGTTGATTGATTTCAAAACGATACAAGTATCGATTGATTCTTGGGACAAGTTATGATCATGATATTTGGATCATAAGATTGTGATCTATATGATTTATGGTTGTCCATAACTAAGAACATATTGAAAGAAATATGAAATTGGTCGTAAAGAATGTGGATTCCATCATACCGACTATAGCAGGCTATAAAAGTTGCGTTCGAGCGGTATCAGTATTAAGTATGGCTGAACCATACAGCCATGATGATCTCGTGGGTGGGTGTGCGTGCGTTGTTGTTGTGAGGAGTTCATCTGGGGTAGTTCAGGCATACTTATACTGACATAACACCTCGAACGCCAACTTTTATAGCCTGCATAGCGGTGATTGATGGAAGTCCACAATATCTTTACGACCATTTTCATATTCTATTCAATATGTTCTTATCTAAGACCACCAAATCATATAGATCACAATACTCTATTGATCACTCTCTCGTAGCTTCGGCTCTCGTGTGATACATCTCATAGTTATATATCTCGAACGCTCTACATCTATTTATATATACAGTGATAATGTCTTATCTGCGATGGATATATATAATACGTGAAGCGGAGTTGATTAGTTCTTGTGGTAACTCTTGTCCGACAGATGTATCATTTGGTTGATAGATATATATCTCATATGCAGCATGCGCATGTGCGATCAGTGTTCTTAGATGGCTAAGAACAACAACCGTTCTTGAGACTCTCTCTTTCTCATCTTATGGTACTTTAGTACCTTATCCAGTGTATCATATATGCTTACCTACATCTCATCATTTCCTTTCCAGCATTACGATTATCTTCGGATTTTAGTAGCATCCACCACAGATCTTACTATCTCTGTTATAATCTGTTCCTTGCGTCTCTGAGCGTACTTGTCGTATCAGCTATGTTCAATATGCTGTAGTAGGAACATGCACGTCTCTTAGACAGGTGACATGCTCCTTTTATCTCAATGTTTCTTTCCTCACACGACCCCATTCACGTGCGTTTATCGGATGGTGTTCTATGGCCATTACGTCATACACATGTCACATATGTATCGTGGGTAAACTTTTAAACACCACGTCTTTCTTAATTATGAGTATGCAGGATCTACATCACTAATGTGGTTTCTATGATGCTCGTTTTACATGGTCGCGTCCTCGATGTGTGTGCGGTGTCGCTAGTCTTATCTCTATCACTCTCATGGCCTCCATACTCGCTCTCTCTGCGATCGTTCATATGTGTGGCCAGACATCATCTATCATCTGCACTCTGTACTGAGCCTCTCCTACTTTGGTCGTGCGTCCGTAGTCGGGACGTCGTGGTAACCATGCTCTAATATGCGTCTCCTCATTCTCATCTACCTCCTCTCTCTGCTCTCTCGTGCGACCATTGCACTCTGCCTCGGAGTGGGCGTGCCTCTCTCGTCTCGAGAATTCTATGCATCTATTCATTCCTCATCTCGCACTCGCGTGCTCGTGTCACTTATATGCTCTCAGCCATATCGTACTCATCTGTGTATCCGACTCTGCACAGCACATCAGTGTCTGCGTCTGTGCTCTGCTTCTAGGACAACAGATTCATTTTGTGGGCCAGCTGGTATTATTTTCGGTCATGTGTCTGGCATCTAGTTCTACTAGCTTTATATCATTTTGGCCGTCTTATATTTACTTGTACGAGGATCTTCCCAAGACAATGATGGTTGATACCATTCTCTTTACAAGCTTATAGTTTTCTCCTTTTAATGTTGGATGTCGGATTCATTAATCATGCAATCCATGAACCTGGCCACTTAATCTAATCACCCATATTTGGCTCAAATTTCCTTATAATATCGTGGGAGAAAGTCGTACTCCTATCCAACATATATTTCATCCTCAATCTTCTTCTGAGGTTCCATCTTAAGTGGCACATATGTTTATGGTGGTATATCCCAGATTATCTTAAGGATGGTAATATGTCTAGTTTATGACCCTTAATCTGAGATGAAAATATCTATGCTCACTTATATGGCCTGATGCATATTATGTATATCATGATGTCCTTTAAGCATTTAGCTTGACGTGGATGATGTACCACCGATAGATTTTTAAATCTCTAAGTCCGTTTATAGCATGGTTATATACCATGGTACACGAATTGTAGTATGTTTATGGACTATCAGGATTTGTCTCTCACTCCCCCTCATGAACATACTTATAATTACGTGATGCTTAGGGAAATAAAACCTAATGAGTTTCCCTTGTGTACATGTTACACAATGTGAGATTTATGGGATAACTCTTTGTGCCTTTTATAATCTCTTTCTTTGCATCAAGTTTGGACTCGGATGGCTAATCCGACAATGCCATTAAGTGTAATTCCGTGTGGTACACCAATCTGGTTTACCCTGGCTCTTTGCCACTTATCATATTGATCCTTAGCATAGTTTAGATCAGAGTATATAGGTATAGTCTTTGACCACTTTCCTTATAAGGCTTTAGGCAGTTTTATAATCTTAAAGGAACTTTGTTTCCTTTGCCCATTGGTTCAATGTGGAAACCATTCATACTTAAGTATATAACTCAATGGGTCTTTCATTTGGGTGAATGCCTTTTGTGGTCTTTATAATATTGACTATCCTTATGTTGTCATTTAATCAATCACTTTATAAAATAAAATACTTAGAAATATAAAAGTCTAAACACCAAAGCATCACTTTATTCTACTTGGTTATCCTTCAGCATATCTAAAGTTTCATGATTCCATGGGATCGTCTTTGCTAATGATCAATTTCGTGATCCATTATGGTCATATTGGTTGTGATCAAAGTCACCCTCTCATCCTATACATTCATATGAGCTTCTGGATTCTTTCCTTTGAGACTCTCTTGATAGAGGTCGACCAGATGCTTAGGGTGTTCGGCAATTCTTTGCCCAATGATTTATCATTCCGCATCTATGGCAAGGTGAAGGTCCCAGGATTCTGTAGCCTTGAATATGTCCCATTGCCTTTGCCTTTACCACGTCCATTACTGGACTGGTTTTGACGGTCATAAGGGGGTAATATGCCCTTTGCCATGGCTACCACGTCCACGTCCTCGCACTTGACCTCCACGGACGCGTCCTCGCCCATATGAGGAACTGGCGACCTCTTTGTCATTGCTGGACATGGTTAGCTCTATTACCATCCTTTAGGGCTGGGCATATTTGCCATCAGGGATAGGCTTAGTACTTGGGGGTCTAAGCTCAATTGTTCTTCAAGAGCAGTTCGTTGTTCTGTTCTGCAAGCAATAAACAATGAATGAGTTCACTGTAGGTTTTAAATCCCTTTTGTCTATAGTGTTGCTGAAGCAACATATTGCTTGAAGACATTGTCTGGAATGTCTTTTCTAACAACTGCTCATCAGTTACAATCTCGCCACATAGCCTCAATTTTGAGACTATCCTGAATAAGGCTGAGTTGTACTCATTCACAGACTTAAAGTCTTGAATCCTGAGATGTATCCACTCATAGGTGGCTGCTGGAAGAACCAAAGTCTTCTGATGATCATATCTCATCTTAAATTCTTTCCATAGCTCATATGGATCATTCACTGTGAGGTATTGAGCTTTCAAGCTTTCCTCAATGTGATGTCGGATGTGCATAAGGGCTTTTGAGTTCTCTTTTTATATTAGCATTGTTTCCCTCAACGATACAATGCCTCTAGGCCTTTGGTTCCAAGAGATATCTCAATGTCTAATGCCCATTGCAAGTAATTGTCACCTTTGACAATAGTCCAAGTTTGTGATGTTTGGCATATGAAAAACAAGATTCAGATTGTTTAGGTCTTATTATACCACATCTCTTGTCCATTTAAAATCGTAATGAAAATCAGTTTTAAAACCGATTGGAGAAGCACACGGTATATGGCTGTACCTCGTGGTACGCTTCATCGACCCATGTGGTTTGTGGTCTAACCGCACGTACTGGTGCGGGTCATCGACCATCCGTGATCTAGCCGTTACCGTGTACGCATCATCGATCGTTGTGGATCACGGTCTAGCCGTACCTGAGGGTATGCATCATTGACCTTCACGGATCGTGGTCTATCCACATGATGCGGGTAATCGACCATCCGTGTTCGTGGTTTGGTCGCGGGTCGTGGTTCATACGGATCACCGTGGGTTGTACCGTATGGTACGTGACTGGTTGTACCGCATGGTACGTACCATCTATCACCCGCGTTCGTGACCCGTTCGTACCGCATGTACGTACCATCGACTATACCGCCGGTTCGTGGTCTAGCATCATCGGACCATGTCTAGGTCTAGCATCATCGGACCAATGCATGTATTTTCATGCAAAAACAAACTTTTCTTATTCATTCTAGGTTTAGGATTTAAATCTTATACTTTTAGAAATTTGGAAAATTTCCTCTCTTTTTTTTCAGATAAGTTTCCTTTTTAGGTAAGTTTCCATTTAGGTAAGTTTCCTTTTTTAGTTAAGTTTCCTTTTTAGGTAAGTTTCCTTTTAGGTAAGTTTCTTTTTAGGTAAGTTTCCTTTTTAGGTAAGTTTCCTTTTTATGATTAGGTTTTCCTTTTTTTTTAGAAATTTCCTTTTAGGTTAGGTTTTCCTAAATCGGATTGATTTAAGTTTCCTTTTTTGATTAGGGTTTTAGAAGTTTCGATTGTCTAGCAACCTAACAATGAACATCTAGCAACCTAATGGTTCGATTTCAATCTTAACAATGGCAAAAGTTCAAAAATCAAACCGCAAGAACCTCAACATAAGTTTTAAAAATCGGATCTAAACTTTAGGTTTAAAATCGGATGTGAACCTCAAGATTAAGTTTGATAACTTACCTTAATCCTTGTCGATTTGCTCCTTGGCTTCCTCTTAGGAATCTTGAATAATCAATCAAAGAAAGATTCAAAGTATATTAGACTTTAGACTTAAGGATCAATCGATCAAAAATTAAGAGAGAGATAGAGGTTCGGCGATTAAGGTTTCCGGGTGAGGTTGGTGTTGATCCGGCTCTTAGGGCTTGAGACTTGAACTCGAGATGGTTGTGCTTAGAGCTTGATCGTGCTGATAACGTGTTGTAAATCTCGTGTCTTTGCTAGAGGTTGATCTCGAACTAGGTTAGGTTAGAGAGAGAGAGATAGGCGGGCTAGGTTTAGATGTGTGTAAGACTTGTTCTTATTGCTTTTTCTTGTATGTCAATTAAGTACAATAGGGCCACATATATATATGGCCTCATGGCCGACTTTCCCACATCTTATACTCGATGTGGACAAGTCTACAAAGGGGAAAATTCGCGCCCAAGACAAATGGAAAGATGGGCTTGGACTAAAATGGAAAAGCCTTGGTCGGTTGGATAAGGCTGGCCCATCCATGGATCATATGGACCAATGGTCCAAGTATCGACCAATAAGATAAAGCCCATTTATGTGCATTCCAAAATCATACGGTTTACAACACATTGTGCTATTTTAATGAATGTACCTTTGCAATATTAATTATATTTCTTTAAGAGTTTTTTTGGCTTAAAATTTTCTTCAAAGAGTTCAAAACACAAATATATGGATGCTTTAAAAAAAAATGTAAACAATAACAGATAAAAATAATGTAACAGATAAAAATAGTATCTATCCTATATTCAATAAAATGAATCAAATGTGTAATATAGGATAAATTATTTTAATGATTCGGGTCTATGCAGTACATACATTTTATTTGCGAGCTACTAGCTTGTTATAGTTATGTACTTATGTGTCACATGCACCCATAATAATTTGATACATATCAAAATTTAGTATAAAGAATTTAGTTGTACTTGTTACATATGGTGACTATATATTTTTTAAAGTATTTATATACCCTGTTACAAAATTATATGGACTGGAAACTAGCACTAGTGATGTATATAGTAAAGCTTCTCTTTTCTTAGTTAAAATAAAAATAGCTTGTTCTTTTATTATATCTTGCTTTATTATCATTTGTGGGCTATTCTGGACTGGAATCTAGCTACTAGTGATGTATATAGTAAAGCTTCTCTTTTCTTAATTAAAATAAAAAATAGCCTTTTCTTTTTATTATATCTTGCTTTATTATCATTTGTGGGCTATTCTCTTGTCGACTTCGGTAATAGAGGTCAGTCGCTTTTAGTCACAATAAATTTTATTTTGTCTCAATTTAATCCTTTAGTGATGGAAGGTAAGATTTAACCGACCTTGTCATTATTTGTTTCGTATTTTACGGATATCTAATTTTTCGATTTATTTTGCTTCGGAGAAGTACGGATATCTGATTTTCCGATTTATTTTGCTTCGGAGAAGTACGGATATCCGGCCTTCCGGATATCCCGATTTTTTAGAGATTTGCGAATATTTATGGATAGTTACGTATATCTCATCTACTTTGTTTAATAAAAGTAAATCTAGAAAAATATACAATTTTTTTTAAAAAAAATTCTTTTTTACCTAATATAAAATAAATAATAAAGTTAATGGAACTATACGTTCCATAAATTTATAAAATTAATCGAATTTTCTTATAAACACACATTTTTTTAAAAAATTATCTTTTATAAAGATTTTATAAGCAATTTCTAAATAAAGTTAATAAAATTATATGTTAAAATAATAATTTTGTAAAATTATACATATAAAAATCTATATTTATTTGTATAATGACGGATCAAATCGGATATTCGGGTCTAATTTTTTTTAGTATTTGTGGTTTGTTTCGTTTCTAACGGATATTAACTTTTAATGTTTGTTTTGTTTCGACGACTTACGGATATCTGGATTTTACGGATCAGATCGAAACGAATAACGAGAATATCCAGAATTTACGGATTAAATCGAAACAAATAACGAGATGAATCAAATTTAACGGATAAAATGATGTCCGTAGGAACCATGGATCTGACACTAGTGCTGGGAAGCGGGTTGGATGCCGCCCCGCAACGGGGTTTAAATCATTTTTTCAAATCTAATTTTTACCCGCTTGACCCGCTAAGAGTTGACCCAATTAACCGTACCCGCACCACACTAATTAAGTGGGTCAAACAGTAACTTGCCAGAATTAAAAAAATCCAAATCACAAAAATAACATGACAAACACATAAAACCAAACCGAAATTTTAGCAATACAAGTTTAAGTTGCAACAAACTCCAAACCATAAGTTTAAGATTTAACAAACAACATACAAACCATAAATTCTAATCCAAACTGAAAGCAAACTTAAAGATAAATTACATAGGAGTCTTAATTCTTCTTTCTTGTTCTTGCCACAACTCTAAGTGTTTCAGCTACCCTAAGTAGTAAAATAGTTTAGTAAGATAAGAAAATAAATGAAATGAAAGAAAATGACTAATCAACTATCACTTACACGTTTATGCAAAACGCTTCAAACGTAGGCAACCTTTCATTTTGATCACCAGAATCAGCCACCTTAGTTTCAGTCCAAAACCAGAGTAAATATATGAATGTAACTTACCATTGTCATATGGTTCAAAGTCGCGGAGCCAATTACGAGCACAAATCAGTTCTTGAAAATTTTGTGGGAGGAGACAGCTTATGTACTTGTTTAGAACCCGTGAGTCGATGCTAGATGAAGACTTAGATGCCATAATAGTTATAGGAATGCTTAGACGATCAGAAGCCATAGTAGCCAACTCACCAAAAGGATGAGAGTTGTCTTTCCAAGAAAATAAAACATCTTAACTTGGAAAGGCCTTCATGTCCTCTAGTGTTTTTTCCAGATTACATATCCAAAGCAGATTTTCGACTAGCATTCACATTTTTCCTGCAAAAGTTGTAGAAGTCCTACAAAAAGCAAAAAAAAATAGGCTGTGTAAGAAAAAAAAAACTAAGTTCCAGAGATAATCTAATATATAATAAACACTTACATCATATGGAGAGGCCTGAGATGATTCAACTCCACCCACTGATTCGTGTGTGTTGTCTCCGGTTGATGGAGCAGTTTCTGTATCTGTTTATAATAGGCTTTAAAAAGAAGTTGTAGCTTATCAGTCACTTGATCCACCTTTTTCTCAGAAGTACTATCATCCAGCTTTGTGAAGCAATAATCTAGTAGAGATAACTTAAACTAGGATCAAACACTGCTGCCATTGCAATAATCACACTATACTCATGTCAATACTTATCAAATTTAGCTTTCAATACCCCAACCATCTCGACAATGACTTCTTAACTGCTGTTCTCATACCGATTTCAGCCACAACTCAATCTTCTACACTTGTATAAAATATAAGTTATAAGTATAGATAGCATAAGTTGAACCTGAGATCAAGTTGGTTATCTCATCAAATGGTTCCAACAGCTCACAGATTTGAATGCCCAAATCCCATTCTCTTTATGTGGGAAGAAGCTTGTAACTTGGATCAATCCCTAGATAACTATCAAAGGCTGCACGTTGCTTGATATCTCTATCAAGCATCTTAAAGGTTGAGTTCCAATGGGTTGGGACATCTAGTGTTAACCCCGAACTTTAATCACTCACAGGCACATCAGATTTTACACAACTTGCATACAACTTTCGGCGAGACTCTGAAGCTTGAACATATTTGATGCTATCTCTGATTTTTCCTAAGGCATCACCCATCACCTTTAACCGTTCTTGAACAATCAGATTTAAAAATATGGGCACAACATCGTAAATGGTACAAATCTCCTCCACATACCAAATCGTTTTGGATCGCAAGCTGCCTCTTCAAAATGTTTTGCATGTTGTCATTGTTGCTTGCATTATTTAGAGTCAAGGAGAGCACCTTTCTCTCTATCCACCACTCTTTCCATAGCTCTGAAATCTTCATAGCTAAATCTATATCAGTGTGTGGAGGAGGCATTCGGCTAAAAGCAAGAATCTTGTTCTTTAGCTTCCAATGCTTATCAACGTAGTGGGCAGTTAGATAGATGTATCCTTCCACTCTTATAGCAGTCCAAAGATAAGATGTGAAGGAGATGCTACCAGGGATTTCAGATAACTCTATCTTCAGCTTAGCCTTCTCAATCTCATATAACTTTCTAGTTATGAGCTACACATCAGCATTCAAATATGACCAGAGCAACCTAAATCTAGTATACTCAACAAAGGAGAATGGCAGATCACACTCAATTATGCACTTTCGCGGAAAACACCCTGATCAAGCTTCCTAACTTGTAATTTCCTATTATAGTTTGAATTACCTTGCTTGTGTGGTTCATACGCATAGTCCTTGTTGCAGTGGGTGCATTTGGCTCTTAACTCTAAGACACATCAACAACTTTCGTGATCACAGTTGTAGTTGTCCCACACAGGCGATGTCTTCTTCTTCCTCTTTCCCATACTTGAATCCTTTGAAGCTTCTTGTGGAAAACTCAAACTCATACTACCAACACTTGGATATGTTGTGGTTTTTCCACCATCAGTAGCATCAGCACCATTTTGTTTATAGGAATCTATGTAAGTACATGTGAAAAAAAGACAGACTAAGAGTGAGACTATGAAAACTCAACAAAGAGACAAATAGAGGGACATAAACAGAGACATATATCTATAGAGACATAGATCGAGAGATACATAGACAGAGATTGAGAGAGACATATATATATCGAGAGAGACAAAGACAAAGGGTCGAGAAAGACAGAGATCGACAGAGACAACTAAAGAGAGAAACATATACATGGAATTGAGAGAGACAGATGTCGACAAAGATTGAGATTGACGAAGAGTCGAGAAAGGCAGAGATCGACAGAGACTTCGACATAGAGATATAGAGAGAAAAAAAATATTGGAGTTAGGAGAGACAAAGATCGACATTATACCTTGATTTGAGAAACAGAGAGCCAGACGGCCAGGAAGACAATAGAGTGTGACTGAGAAGTCGAGACTCAGAGAAAATCGACGGTTTACAGAGAAAAAAACCAAGAGACTAAGAGAGAGTGAGACTGGATTTAGGTATATGTCGATATCTGTCAAGATGCAAACTACATATTGAAGAGCATCTTTAACCGCCAATACTTCTGCTACAAGGGTCGAAGAAACTACACGACGGTGATGAAAGAAGGTGATTGGTTGATTGTCTGAGTTATTGTTGATATTCCACAATTTCCCAAGCGGGTTTCCCATGCAACTTTTGAAAAGATTGACCAAGCGGGTGGTTCCGATGTTTTTGGCAGACGTGAAGGGACCATGTACTGTGATACTGATATCTTTGGGCCTCTCACCTGAACTGATTTCCAAGCCCGGGATTCAGTCAACAACAAAGAAAGATTTATTGTCAAACACAAATATGTTCCTCGTTGTCCAAAGGATTGATAGGTTACCAAGGAGTGTCTCATAACCATGATTGGAGGAAGGGTAACCATTCGTCGGCATTACGTAAGGAGCTGAGCCAAGTTTGGATTGTCGATGGGGATTGTTTACACAAGCCCAAAGTCAGTTCTCACACGTTCCTCGCAAACGGAAAATGGAGGAGAACGTGAATCTCAGTTTCCACTGCTCCACATGTCTTACATTTGGGATCAATTTCGAGACCCATACATGATAAAACATCACCAACATGAAGGGTTAAGTTTCATTTCCACAGAAATTGTTTTAACTTTTGGCGATGTCTCCATATTTGATATAGCCTATTTATTACCAGTTTTAGGCTATGTTTTACGCTCTATTTAGGGTTTATTATGTCTGTCTAGGCTATGTATTAAGGCATGTCCAGGTACGTTTTGGAGATATATGGAGATACTTGGAGCTTTTGGAGCATTTAGAAGAGAAGAATCCGTAGCTGGTCATTTAGAGAGTCGAAGTACAAGATTACCAAGAGAGGCCGTTGTTCGATGATCGAGCATCGAACAACGGCCTCTCGAATAACGCAAAAGTGGATAATCGAGCATCGAACAACGGCCTCTCTTGGCAATTGAACGACATCAAATGAAAACCAGAATAATTACTTGGAGTAGAAGATACAGAAGATGGTTATCTCAAACCAGATGAGTTTGAAATTTTCAGAGATACAGAAGGACGTGCATGAGATCTTTATGGGAGAATTCTAAATCTACCTAAGGAAGATGTAGCAGACGCCCTTGTTATGGCTAATGAATCAAGGAACTTATTTGGACAACATCAACAACCATCGATCAACGCCCAGGTACTGGCATCAATCTACAGCAAGGAGCAGAAGCACGAGCTGATCCACAATCAAACATCGATCGAGGCCAACAAGCATGCATCGATCGATACCACCATTCCAGGAGTCCAAGAGTTATGTACATTTAACCCCTTTAGTTCAGATAATCCAGGATCGATCGGTTGGATAAACTCGCTATTGATCCACAGTAATGTAGAGTATGGAACAAGTGCTTATGATGTTGATGGCAAGAGAATTTTCTATTGGGAAAAGAAAGATGAGTATGACATCTACAGAGATGAGAATGGTAATGCACAAGCTATAGACAAAAGAGTTGTGAATGTGCAAGAATAAGATATCAGAGCAGTTCTAGAAAGAGCTACTATGTTTGAGTACAATTACATATGTTTACCTGAACATGCAACAAAGATCGGTATGTCCATGAAGAAGCAACAAAAATACAAGCAGAGTAGAGATTGACGATATCGTGAATGAGATCTAAAACCTCAAGAAATGTCATTGGATGATTTCTACAAAATGCTTGATGATGTCTACTATCCTATAGACAAGTGCCTCACCGGTTTGACTACACGCATGGATGAGATGAATCAAGATCTAGATACTGTTCAAATCTATTGTGTGATTGGAGCAAAATGAGTGCCATCGATCGACGGCAGCATCATGCCATCGATCGATACTGAGTTCGACAGACAAAAGTCTGCAGTAGAAAAACAATTAGAAGACATGTTCAATGATATTACTCTTTCTCAAAACCTGATGAAGGAAGGTATTTCTCAGCAATTGAAGGATATGTCAGAGACTACAGCTGCCAGACTTAGAATGCTACAGCTCAGTATTGAGAATCTACGAAGGAGAATGCACTTAGTGGAGGTTACGAAGGAGATCATAAAGAATGAGAAAGCCAGAGGAGATGAGGCAATGAAAAGCTTCATTGGTACATGGTTTCATTAGAGCAAAAAAGATGTAGACACTTGTTTTCCAACTGTTGATCGACCTCCATTCTAGTCAGAAAGTTCAATACGTCGAGCTTAAGACTATAACCAAGCGCTGAGTGGGAGGCAACCCACTTTTTAGTAAGTTTTATTTAGTTTTACTTATACTACTACTTATTTTTGAGTTTTACTTTATTTTTACTATTTGAGTCCACCATCGATCGACACCATAGAGGCACCATCGGTCGACAATGGATCACGACCATCAATCAACCAAACCCGCCTACCATCGATCGACACTCTCTTACAGAGATAGGTATCGATTTTTCTACTTAAGTTATTTACTTATGATTTGATTTTTCCTAACTAATCCAGGGCGGATTACACTGGAGACAGTGTAATTTAAGTCTAGGAGAGGTTCGCTAATGTTATTTTATTGTTTTTGAGTTTTGTTTACTCTCTATATATAAATTTTCAAAAACTTTATTGAGTCAAGAAGAGGATTATGATCAAGATTTATTACTGACTTACCACACTTTAACACCATTCTTAGAAGGTTGTTTGCAAAGATACCAAAGTGGATCATCCTGCCACTATATCACACTTGCTTAAGAAAGTTTGAAGGAACCAAAGCTGATTTCCAACACTAATCCTGACATTATTTGCTTGCTTTGGGATTTGGTATACACTGGATCAGATTCATTCTGCATGTCTGGAAGGTAAAAGTCTTGTGCTTCTGATTCTCCTCTCTCTCCCTTCAGATTAAAAAAGGAGTTGAACATGATTTGGTGGCTACAAGCCTTAAAGCTTGATTCATATGATCCTAGAAAGAGATAAAGGTCAAAAAGAAGTGAACAAGATCTGTTGGCTACAATCATTGGAGCTTGATTCATGGAAACCTATCCAAATATCTCAGTCAATTAAAAAATTAAAATAATACCCTCAAAAGAAGGGAGACATTGACTGAAAAGAAGTGAGAAGAGAGAGATGAAAGGGAACAAAAAAGATTGCATGTGTGTTCAGATACTTGCAGAGGTAAGAGTCCATATATCCTTTGATCGATACTCCCAAGGTAAAGCCTACACTTTTATTTTATGCAAACAAATGAAATCAGTAGAGGGGCGAGTCAGACTAGTATTTGCTAAGTTGTTGGTAGAATGTATTTGGTTTCTATACTAGGATAGAGTATATGAAGTTTCTCTGTGATTGACTTGATAGGATGTGGTTGCAACAAAGTAGGGTGATAGTTATACTTAGACATTATGTGAGTCTCTGCTTTTCAAAACTTTTTACACAAGCATGTTTGCTTGGGGACAAGAGGTTAAGTCTACGGGAGTTGATATACCATGGATTTTACCTATTTACCTATGATATATAGAGGATGTTTAGAGTCTTTTATATGCATTTGGTACTTTTTAAAGCATTTACGGGTCTAGGTACTCATTGAAAGCAATGAGAGCTTTTGGACTATTTTGGAGCATTCATGATTGCTCAGGAGAAACTCAGAGTTCGATCCATATCTATGAATAGACCATCGATCGGCGTCACACACTATGCGTCGATCGATGGTCAATTCGACAACGAGATTGGTGAAGGCTTGAGAAATTACAAGTTTTACCCAGAAGTTTTATTAATTGCAAGAAAAGTCCATGGCCAAAATTTAGACTATTTATTAGAGTTTTCTATCTTTGTTTTGCCCTAAGCCTAGAAGACCTAAGAGAGTTGTCTTCTAAGTTACACCAGAGTTTAGATTTACACATTGCTACATCTATTGGAGAGAAAGATCTGATCATCATTACAGAGAAGATCTTGAACTTCTTATCTTTTTACTCAGTTTATTCTATGCAATTTATTCAGAACTTATTCATGTTCTTTATTGCTATGTATGAGTAGTTCTCTATTAGATTTAGGGTTATTCAATGGTAGTAATATATTGTTGATTTTATAGAATCGTTAGGGTAATCTTCTTGGTTCTTTTTTTAAGTTGCTCTTAATGATAAGTTGAACTTGATCACCTCAATCTTAGAAATTAGGGTTCTATAGCGCAAGCGAGAGCCTTGTTATAACATGTAACCTATCTTAAACAATCTAAATAACTATTAACAAATGAGAGTGGAATTAGAAGTTTAGAGAACCTATCAAACCACGAAACCAATACTGTTTAGAATGAGCATCGTTCGATGCCATCTTATTGTCATTGATCGACGCTCAGTCGAGATGTGCAAGAGTGATCTCCTAAACCCTAAGGTTTGAGTGCAAAACGATGCTTAATAAAACCCTATCAATCTATTAGTCTGCATTATCTAAACCTACCTGAGAATTTCTCTTAAGTCTAAATTCTTAATTTAATCCTCACAAACCAAATCAATTTTGAATTCGCTTTTATTGTTATTGTTATAATTGATTTAGCTTTAATTTGAAACAATAAGTCTATTGTGCAATTTGTAGAGTCTTTGTGGATTTGATTCCTAAGTATTACACTGGACTTCTTATTTGATAGAGTAAAGTGGGAAATATGGTTAATTTGAAGGTGAAGTAAACCCAACATCAACATTCCATATACATTTTTCCAATCAAAACCATGTTCCTAGGAATCTTCCATGCTCAACTTACCAATGGCATAACCTGACTTTGAGGAGTAATAGGCTGAGATATTTAACACTCAAACTAGTTCATCTTTCATACCACAAGAACTTGGAACAATATTTCTAATAACTTCCTCATACTAAGGTAAATGCTGTTGTATTGCCTCCACATTCCAATATGAGGATACTGGGCATAATAAGTCACTCACCAAGAGGTTGACGTTTTCAATTGATGGTGGGCTAATTGGTCTACAAAGCTTCGAGACAGACATCCACGGATCATCCTACACGCTGACCTCTGTTCCACAACCAATTGTCCATCCATCCCCTTTATGAGTAGGTTTCCACCTGTGAGAAGCCCCCACCAACCATAGGATGAGGAACTTGGGTAGGAACCTTCAGAAAAGGGATATGAACACAATATTTTCCCAACAACGTACAAGTAAGAAGAGATAATTAGTCCTTTAGAATAAGACATGACAACTTGGCTAGTAGCGTATCACTGAAATGGGAAATTTCTCAAAACCTCAATCCTCTAACATGTTTCAGTCTTGTGAGTCGTTCTCACCTCTGGTTATAAATCCCACCAAAATATTGTCAAGATCGATTGTATTCACCATGCACAATGACAAGGGGAGATTGAAGGAAGACATAGTGTAAGTAGGGAGGCTGCAAGTACCACTTTGAGTAGGACTAATTTTGCAACACAAAATAGAAATTTAGTCGACCAGCTATGAGCTCTTTGGCATATCATGTCCACCAAACCCTCAAATATATTCCTCTTCTTCTCCCAAACTGTTTCGGGCAGCCCAAGTTATTTACCCATAGGTCCTTCATTAAAGACGTTTAGTTGCTCGCAAATTCTTCTTTTGTCTCAGTCAAAGTTTTTGAGGAGAACATGACTGTAGACTTCGCCAAGTTAATGTTTTGGCCCGAAGCCGCTTCATACTTCTGAAGTATATCCAATAAAGAAGCGCATCTTTGAAGATCCATTCTACTAAAGATCATAGCATCATCTACAAATAGAAGGTGTTTTACCTCAAAATAAAACATACTTAGTGTTAAATACAGCTCTAACAAAAAGTAACTCAGTTACAAACTACAAATGTTTCAAACAATTGATTAAGTAGTCAACTTGATGTTAATTTCTACCAATAAATATATGGCAATTCAAAGTTTCGTTTAAAATGTATAGATACGTTCAAAAAACATAAATGAATAAACTCACACCTTTATAAACATTTGCAAAAAAATTCCCGTATATTTTGAAAAGGAAATATTTCTTTTAATTCTCATAAAATTTAACTAGATAGTACCTTTTTTGAATACGAACTAGGTTGAATATGCAAATATATTAGAGGTAGAGTCTCCCACATTGAAAATTGGAATCAATCTTTAATATTATATAAGATAGATGGATCAATTCACTTATTACCAATTAGTTTTATGTTGAAATTTATCTGACTTAATATGATACTAGGTGTTAACCCACAATTTTGCAGATAGTTATATTATATCAAAATATATATATTATGTTTACACTATTATAGTTTTTGAATAATAAATAGAAAATTTTACATTTTAATTTCAAATAGTTGGATAATCAGAAAGTATATATTTTTAGAAGATTAATGAGATTTAAAATAGTTCAAAAACATAAACCTTAGTCACTAAAAATATTTCTCTTACAGAAAAGCAATATTATAATTAATTTAGATAATTGTTGTATAATTAATTTATTTTATTTTAATACATGAAAATCCGAAAATACTCTACTTTCAAAGAAATATTTTTTATGGCTCCAATATGATCAATATAATCAGGCGCTTATATCATGGAGATATTTTGTAAATGTTTTTGTGTAGACTTTAAAAATCTTTAAAACTTCTAATGATTCCTTAACTACAAATCTAATATTTTTTATATAAGAATACATAACCCGTCAAATTTATTATATAAAAAAGGTTAGTATTTTATTTAATTATATATAAATAATTGGTAAAACTATATATTCTTTCTCTAATTCTATAGTTAGTTACCATAAATCATTATTTGTAATACTACTTGTGTTATTTGGTATATTTTATTAATTAATTCTAGAATTACCTTTTAGTTTTAGAAGTTAACTAATAAAAGTTAATAACCAATTAAATTATAATTATTTTAAAAACTTAACCGATTAACGAAACTGAAAAAAACTTAAGTGACTTTTCGATTAATATATAGTAAGATTTATCTTCTTAAAACTAAGGATAAATTTGATTACAATAAATATGAAAACATGTATTAGAAAATGGTAGTTTAATCAATTTCTCTCATAATTTTGTCGAATCACAAATCACACTTTCTCATTCATTTTTATTTAGTGTTTAACATAAAACTCAAATGGGTTAAGCAAACACATTCTTCCCTTAAATTATATCCGATCATCACACTATTTAATCAAACAAAAATTCATCGGATTTTTTTTTTATTAAAACTAGGCATAGTTAGATATCTTTTAAAAATCTTATTTTATTTATTTAAAATTATTTTAAAACATAAACATTTTAATTAAATTTTACTCACTAATTATAGATAAAAGAAAAAATGATTTCTAAATCCTAAATAACGTAATATCATTATTTTATGCATATATACTTAATATTAATGTGAAATCCAATGTTAAATCAAAATAAAATGTTTTTATGTTTATAAAATTGTTAATTTTTATTATTATACAGTTTAAGATTTTATTATACCTCAAAAATACATCTCATTATTGTTTAAATAATATTTTTACATTCAATTTACATTATATTTTTCATCTTTGATTTTAATAATTGTTGAACTGTACTTTCTATTGATCTTTCTTTCTCAATTTATGTTAATGTTTTAAAAACATATAAAATTAATTAGTTCACATTATAATAACACAAAAAATACAGATATCTCGACAAACAAATAAAAACTAAATCATAAGAATATAAATAATCAAGAACACAACAATAATATTTTATTTTTTCCCCTCATGTTTTTGTTTATGTCTCCTTTCCTTTTTTTCCTATTAAAAATATATGCTAATTACATAAATTATGTTAATAGAGTATTAACTTTAGTAAAAGCTTGTATTTGACATATTTTTGAATATATATATATAGCGAATGAATGATTTATTTTTATATTGTTAGGTTAAGTTTAATTGGTTTTCTAAAATCTATGATTTATTGTATTCACTAGTAATATCAATATATTAAAAATTGTTTTTATAATTTTTATGTAGTATCATATGTATTTATACATATATTATCAACTTATATAATGTAATTATGATATTTAATTTAATTGTATTAATAATTTATGTTAATTCATTTATATTTTTAGAAGTTAACTTTTTGTTTGGAAACATAGATTATATTAGGTAATTCTAAGATTACTTTCCTTTTAACAACTTTAATTGAATAAATAAAAAATAAAAAAAAATCATCAACCAATCAAATTATGACAATTAATTGGAGAGCTTTCATATGAGCGACACATCAGCATAAATCACTAAAGTGACTCTCAATTAATATTTAAGAAGATACTAGGTATTTCCCCGTAATTTTTGCGGATAGTTATATTATATCAATATAATATATATATATGTTTACACTATTATAGTTTTTGAATAATAAATAGAAAATTTTAGTTTTTAATTTTAAAATAGTTGGATAATCAAAAAGTATATATTTTTACAAGATTAATGAGATTTAAAATATTTCAAAAACATAAACCTAGTCACTAAAAAAAAATCTCCTACAGAAAAGCAATATATAACTTAATTTAGTCAATTGGTTGTAGAATTTACTTTATATTTTATTTTAATACGTGAAAAACCGTAATATACTCTACTTTCAAAGAAATTTTTTTTATGGCTCCAATATGACCAATATTAATTAGGAGCTTTTATCATGAAAATCTTTTGTAAATGTTTTGTGTGGACTTTAAAAATCTTTATAACTTCTAATAATTCCTTAACTACAAATCTAATATTTTTATATAAGAATACATAACCATCAAATTATTTTTATAAAAAAGGTTAATATTTTATTTATTATATATATATAATTGATTAAACTTATATATTCTTTCTCTAATTATATAGTTAGTTACCATAAATCATTATTTGTAATACTACTTGTGTTATTTGGTAAATTTTATTAATTAATTCCAGATTTACCTTTTATTTTAGAAGTTAACTAATAAAAGTTAATGACCAATTCAATTATAATTATTTGAAAAACTTAACCTATTAACGACACTGAAAAAAATACTTAAGTGACTTTTCGATAATATATAGTAGGATTTATCTTCTTAAAACGAAGGATAAAATTGATTACAGTAAATATGAAAACATGTATTAGAAAATGGGTAGTTTAATCAATTTCTCTCATAATTTTGTCAAATCACAAATCACACTTTCTCATCATTTTTTTTATTTAGTGTTTAACATAAAACTCAAATGGGTTAAGCAAACACATTCTTCCTTAAATTATCTCTGGTCATCACCACTATTTTATCAAACACAAATGCATCGGATAAATATTTTTTATTAAAACTAAGCATAGTTTAGATATCTTTTAAAATTATTATTTTATTTATTTAACATTATTTTAAAACATAATATTTTAATTAAATTTTACTCACTAATTATAGATAAAATAAAAAAAAAAATAAATAACTTAATATCGTTTTTAGGCATATTATACTAATATTAATGTGAGATCCAATGTTAATCAAAATAAAATGTTTTTATGTGTATAAAATTTGTTAATTGTATTATTGTACCATTTTAGAGCTTATATACCTCAAAAATACATCTCATTATTGTTTAATAATATTTTTTTTACTTTCAATTTACATTTATATTTTTTCATCTTTGATTTAATAATTGTAGAACTGGTAATTTCTATGATCTTTCTTTTTCAATTTATCTTGATATTTTAAAAACATATAAAACTAATAGTTCACATTATAGTAACAGAAAAAAATAAAGATATCTCGACAAACAAATAAAACTTAAATCATTAGAATATAAAAGAACCAAGAACACAACAATAATATTTTATTATTTTTCCCTCGTGTTTTTGTTTATGTCTCCTTTTCTTTTTTCCTATTAAAAATAAGTATACTAATTATATTATAAGAAAATATATATAAATTATATTAATAGAGTATTAACTCTAGGAAACGCTTGTAATTGACATATTTTTAGAATATATATATAGCAAATGTGATTTATTTTTATATTGTTAGGTTTAGTTTAATTAGTTTTCTAAAATTTATGATTTATTAATTCACTAGTTATGTCAATATATTAAAAATTGTTTTATAATTGTTTATGTAGTATCATATATATTTATACATATATTATCAACTTATATAATGTAATTATGATATTTAATTTAATTCTATTAATTATGTTAATTCATCTATATTTAAGAATTTTAATTTTTTGTTTGGAACATAGATTAGATTAGGTAATTCTAGCATTAGTTTCCTTTACACACTTTAATTGAATAAATAAAAAATAAAAAACCATCAGCTAATCAAATTCAACAATTAATTGGAGAATTCTCATATGAGTGACATGTCAGCAGAATCACTAAAGTGATTTCTCAATTAATATATAACAAGATGTTAGGTGTTTGCCGCAATTTTGCGGATATTTTTAATTTTTAATTTCGAATAGTTGGATAATCAAAAAGTATATATTTTAGAAGATTAATGAGATTTAAAATAGTTAAAAAACATAAACCTTAGTCACTAAAAATTTCTCTTACAGAAAAGCAATATTATAATTAATTTAGTCAATTGGTTGTAGAATTATTTTATATTTATTTTAATACGTGAAAAACGAAAATACTCTACTTTCTAAAGAAAATAAAAATTTATGGCTCCAATATGACCAATATAATTAGGAGCTTTATCATGGAGATCTTTTGTAAATGTTTTTGTGTGGACTTTAAAATCTTTAAAACTTCTAATAATTCCTTAACTACAAATCTAATATTTTATATATAGAATACATAACCATCAAATTTATTTATATAAAAAAGGTTAGTATTTTATTTAATTATAATATAAATAATTGATACAAACTTATATATTTTTTCTATAATTATATAGTTAGTTTGCCATAATAATTATTTGTAATACTACTTTTGTTATTGGTTAAATTTTATTAATTAATTCTAGATTTACCTTTTATTTTTAGAAGTTAAACTAATAAAAGTTAATGACCAATTAAATTATAATTATTTGAAAAACTTAACCGATTAACGACACTGAAAAAATATACTTAAAGGACTTTTTGATTAATATATAGTAGGATTTCTCTCCTTAAAACTAAGGACAAATTTGATTATAGTTAAATATGAAAACATTGTATTAGAAAAATGGTAGTTTAATCAATTTTCCTCTCATAATTTTGTTCAAATCACAAATCACACTTTCTCATTCATTTTTTATTTTAGTGTTTAACCATAAAACTCAAATGGGTTTAAACAAACACATTCTTCCTTAAATTATCTCCGATCATCACACTATTTTATCAAACACAAATTCATCGGAGAATTTTATTTTTTTTATTTAAACTAATGGATATTTTGGATATCTTTTAAAAATATTATTTTATTTTTTTAAATATTTTAAAACATAAATATTATAATGAAATTTTACTCACTAATTATAGATAAAAGAAAAAAATAATCTTTAAATTTTTAAATAGCGTAATATCGTTATTTTAGGCATATATACTTAATATTAATGTGAGATCCAATGTTAAATCAAAATAAAATGGTTTTATGTGCATAAAATTTGTTAATTTTTATTATTGTACATTTAAAAGCTTATTATACCTCAAAAATACATCTCATTATTGTTTAAATAATATTTTTTACTTTCAATTTATTATATTTTTCATCTGTGATTTTATAATTGTAGAACTTGGTAACTTCTATTGATCTTTGTTTCTCAATTTATCTTAATTGTTTAAAAACATATAAAAACTAATTAGTTCACATTATAGTAAACAACAAATACAAATATCTCGACAAACAAATAAAAATTAAATCATAGAATATAAAAGAACCAAGAACACAACAATAATTTTTATATTTTTCCCCTCGTGTTTTGTTTATGTCTCCTTATTTTTTTCCTATTAAAAAAGTATGCTAATTATATTATAAGAAAAGATATATAAATTATATTATAAGAAAAAGACATAACTCAATTATATTAATAGCAGTATTAACTCTAGGAAAAGCTTGTATTTGACATATTGTTAGATACTTATATATAGCGAATGTGATTTATTTCATTATATTGCTCTTAGGTTTAGTTTAATTAGTTTTCTAAAATCTATATTTATTGTATTCACTAGTAATATCATATATTTAAAAAAATTATATATTTTATGTAGTATCATATATATTTATACATATTACTTTATCAACTTATATATTGTAATATGATATTAATTTGACATAGCTACTAATATTATGTAATATTATCTTATTTAAGAAGTTCTTCTGGCAAACATAGACTAGATTAATATAATTCTAGGATAGTTTCCTTTAACAACTTTAATTGAATAAATAAAAAATAAAAAACCATTCAACTAATCACATTATAACAATTAATATGAGAACTCTCATATGAGACGATACATTAGCAGAATCACTTAAAGTGACTTCTCAATTAATGATATGAGAAGATTTAGATATCATCTAAGAAGAAAAACACACTATAGTTGTGCTGGTAACTTTCGTGTTTCGTGTTTTATTACATGACTGATGTGGTTGTACAATTAGTTGATTCAAAATGTCCAGCTGTAATGAAGTGTCCACTATGCATTTTGATAAACGAATTTGTAGTTACATTTGGTATGTCTTTCTTTTCCAAATTTTAATATAAAATAGCTGATTTATATCTTTCACAAAACATCGAAACATGAAAACACGTAGTTTTATGGTCGCAATTTAATGCACATAGAAACTTGAGAAATATTTATGTCAAAGCACTGCCAGTGTAGCTCCAACATTATCGATATAACCTCCACATTCCCTCAAATTTTAACATCATAGTTAGTCTCATCTTATGATAAACGGAGATCCTAGATGGAGTGATTGAGTGTTTTAAAGATGCATTTTCAGCTTACAATCAACGAACAATGAATCGTCAAAAACCAATTATCATGACAAATATCTTAAGAGAAAAGACAAGGGAGATCGTATAGTCTTCTCTGTCAGAGAAAACTTATCTTATAGGGCCGACATCTTAAATATCTAGAAATATACCTTTGGCTATCACGCTCTAAGAAAGAGTACTCGTCGGCCGTATAAATGCGACAAAATATTTTTGAGTTCAATGATGAGAGCTTTATATGATAGCCACGAGAGATTCTCCATTACATGACACATCTCTCTGTTCTTTTCTTTCTTTTCTCTTGTTCATGCGACAGTCACACACTACCTATTTTGTTTTCTGTTCTTTAACGTTGGTAGCTGCAGATTATAATTTGTAGTTTGATCCATCGTGAATTTTTAATGATTTTTCATTTGATATAATATTTTTATTTGAATTCAACAAATCTCTTAACTACTTGTTTGTTACGTACGCGTACCTATGCCTTCCTATTTCAGTTCTAAATTTTATTGATAATAAAAAATTCAACATATATATATATACCTATATTATCATCAAATATCAGCCCGAAAGACTAAACGGAGAAGTTACTTTGAATGGGATGGTCTGTGTCGTTGCTGACACTGAAACTCACGTAATAAGCATGCATGCATGCCATCTCTTTCATATGTACTACGATTAGATATACTAATTAGCCACATAAATAGAATCCCACGTTTCCATTGTGTGCATTTTGGTCCAAGATTTTCATTGAAACCCCGACAGTATATATAGAGCACACTTTTCAATAACAGAAAACTACTCCCATTCCATTCATATATATACATATTTAAACTTTTGTCACATATTAATTTATTATATTTTATGATTATTTTTTCCGATAAATTTTAACCAATAAAACTCTAATATAGTACAATTAAGTTTTCTAAAGTTTGCCAATTATTCATTAGTTACTTGCATAAAATATGCATTGAAATATATAAAAAACGTTATATTTTGAAACAATCTCTCTTAAAAACGTGTAACTTGTCGGTCTATACAGTGTTTGATATTACTCCCTTGTATTCCCAACCGATCATTCATAGGGTAGAAGACCGCGTTATAAGCCTACGACTCAGTAACCACCTTTCCTCAAGTCGGATTTATGATCCACCACTTGAACTACTTCTTCTGCATCATGCACCCAACTCGGATCATTCATCGGGCTTGACATGTCTCTCGGGATAACATGATACCACATGCACCCTACCATGAACAACAATTCGTTCAGCATACTTAAGTAAACCATTAATAGATCTAATGAAAGCCTGATCCATATACATAATTCCTTGAGCGATTGCCGGATCGACCCTTGCCACACGCCTTGTGGCCAAACATAGCACCATGTGTTATGCTCTCCTTGAGTCGGCCATGTCTCTCTCTCTTCAGCCTCCATCTATAATTTTTTATGCCTTCCACGATCACAACCATAACCAGAACATTATTTCGCTGGCCCTTCGCTCAATCATCTC
>CAJHQP010007285.1:0-33077 GCA_905132765.1 Moricandia arvensis
TGACTGTATAACACTGGTGATAGCGTTGTTCAAGTCAGGGGAGGTTTACAGATAATTTTTTCTATTTTGAGTTTTATTTTCTATACTTATTCTTAAAAAAAGGAGTAGAAACTTACAGGTGCACCATCGATCAATTTTGAAGAATCAACTTCGATCGACCATGGAACATGACCGTCTGTCGATATCAACATCGTTACATCGAACGATACTCTTTTACAGAGTCTGGTATCGAGTTTCTCTCTTAAGTTATTTACTTATGATTTTATTTTTCCTAACCAATCCGGGACTGATTAAAATGGGGACAGTGTAATTTAAGAATGGGGGAGGTTCACTAATGCTATTTATTTAATTTTGAGTCTTATTCACTATATATATATATATATATATATATATATATATATATAAATTTTTCAAAAAGTTTTATTGATTTAAGAAGGGAACTATGATCAAGATTTATTATTGACTAACCACACTTAAGCACCATTATTAGAAGGTTGTTTGCAGAGATTACTAGAGGTACCAAAGTGGATCATTATGCCTCTATATCACACTTGCTTAGAAAGTTTGAAGGAACCGATGCTTATTTTCAACACTAATCCTGATATTATGTGCTTGCTCTGGGGCTTGGTATACACTTGATCGAATTCCTTCTCAAGTCTGTAGGTACAAGTCATTGCACCTTTGGTTCCCTTCTCTCTCTCTCTCTCTTTCTCTCTCTCTCTCTCTCTCTCTTCAGCATCTACCTAAAATCTTAAAAGATTGAGATGACTTCCCGAGATGCAGAGGGGTAGGTACATTACCGATGACCCCACTATTCGCCTACAACTTTGCCCTAAAATCAAAAGAAAAAAAAAGAAAAAGAAAACAAAAGAAAAAGAAGAGGACAATCGAAAACAAGATGGCAAGATTGACTGTATCATCATCATTGTCCATTAAGTTTGAGATCTAGAAAGATTTAGAAAGAAAAGGGGAAGAAAGTAATTAGAGAAGACTTTGTGCCTAGTTGTTCAGATACTTTCAGAGGTAAGAGTCCATGTTTCCTATAATCGATACTCCTGAGGTAAAGCATGCACTTTTATTTTATGCAAAGAAATGAAATCACGATAGGGGTGAGTAAGACTAGTATTTGCTAAGTTTTTGGTAGGATGGATTTGGTTGCTATACTATGATATGGTATATAAAGTTTCTCTGTGATTGAATTGATAGGTTGTGGCTGCAACAATGTAGGGTGATAGTTATACTTAGACATTATGTGAGTCTACGCTTTTCAAAACCTCTCTCACAGACTTTGTTTGCTTGAGGACAAGCAAAAGGTTAAGTCTGAGGGAGTTGATTGGGCCTAATATTTACCACTATTGTGCCATGACACCAGCCCAATTTATAGTCTATTATATGTGTTTATAGTATGTTTTAGAGTATTTTTCAGGTTCAAGAACGTCCTGGAGAACTTTGGTGATTCTGGAGCTTTTAGATATGCAAAACTTCGTTGATGCGTCAAATGTTTAGCTATAGAGGGAGACCTTCCCACGGTCCGATTGTGCTCATATTTCAATACAAGATAGATATTTGAGAATGGTAATGCACGAAGTACAGAAGGAAGGGTATTGAATGTTCAAGCTGAAGACATTAGAGCAGTTCTAAAGAGAGCTAATCGTTTTGAGCAGAGCTACATATGTTTACCAGAGCATGCAGAAAGGATCGCTATGTCTCAGAAGGATCAACGGACATACAGCAGAGATAAGATTTATGATATGGTAAATGCGATCTACAGAACTTAAGATATGTCACTGGATGATTTTGCCAAGAGGTTGGATGATGTCTACTATCCTATAGACACCTGCCTTACCGGTTTGACTGCACGCATGGATAAGATGAAGCAAGATTTGGATACTGTTCATAGACAGCATGTGATTGGGGCATATAACCAAGCAACTATCGACAGCAACATCAACGCATCGATTGACACTATGAACACGGACATAAGACAACAACAGAAGTGGAATTAGAAGATAGGTTCGATGAGATTGCATATTCTCAGAGCCTGATGAAGGAAGATATTTCTCAGCAATTGGAGGATTTATCACAGACTACAGCTGCCATACTTAGGATGCTACAGCTCAGTATTGAGAAACTACAACAAGGATGCATTCAATGGCCTTTTTCAAAACAGTTACAAAGAATGAGAAAACTAGAAAAGATGAGGCATTGAGGAACTTCATCAGTACATGGTTTCAGAAGAGCAAAGAAGATGTAGACACATTTTCCAAGTGTTGATCCAACTTCCTACTAGTCAGAGAGTTCACAACGTCGAGCTAAGGACTATAACCAAACGCTGAGTGGAAGGCAACCCACTGTTTAGTAAGCTTTTATTTCGTTTTTACTTATACTACTACTTATTTTGAGTTTTATTTTGTTTTATATAGACCATTTGAGTCACCATCGATCAACATCATAGAGGCACCATCAGGCGACACTGGATCGCGACCATCGATCGACCACACATGCCTACCATCGATTGATACTCTTCACAGAGTTTAGTATCGAGTTTTTCTACTTAATCCATTTACTTATGATTTAATTTTTCCTAATCAATATGGGGCGGATTACACTGGGGACAGTGTAATTTAAGTCTAGGGGAGGTTTGCTAATGCTCTTTATTTATTTTTGGGTTTTATTTGCTATATATGTATAAGTTTTTCAAAAAAGTTATATTGAGTCAAGAAGGGGACTATGATCAAGATTTATTATTGACTAACCACACTTTAGTACCATTCTTAGAAGGTTTTTGCAAAGATTACTAGAGATACCAAAATGGATCATCCTGCCATTATATCACACTTGCTTCGAAAGTTTGAAGAAACCGAAGTTGATTTCCAACACTAATCCTCACATTATCTGCTTGCTTTGGGGCTTGGTATACACTTGATCGGATTCATTCTGCAAGTCAGTAGGTATAAGTCATTGCACTTTTGGTTCCCTTCTCTCTTTATTTTCAACATCTACCTAATAGCTTAAAAGATTTAGATTACTTCCCGAGATGCAAAGGGGTAGGTAAATTACCTATGACCCCATTGTTCTCATTTAGAGGAACGATCACTCTTCGTTGGAAGCGAGGGGTAGGTAAATTACCTATGACCCCACTATTCGCCTACAGCTTTTCCCAAAAAGAAAAAGAAAAAAGAAAAGAAAAGAAAAGAAAAATAAAAAAAAAGAAGAGGAGAATCAAAAATGAGATGGCAAGATGGACTTTATCAGCATCATTGTCCATTGAGTTTGAGATCTAGAAAGATTCTGAGAGAAAGGGGGGAAAGGAATCAGAGAAGACTTTGTGCCTAGTTGTAGAGATACTTGGAGAGGTAGAGTCCATCATCTCAAACCTCTTTCACATGCTTAGTTTGCTTGAGGACAAGCAAAATGTTAAGTCTGGGGGAGTTGATATAGCCTATTTATTGCCAGCTTTAGGCCATGATCTAGGCTTTATTTAGGGTATATTATGTGTGTGTAGAATATGTCTTAGAGTATATACAGGTCCAGGGACATTTTGGAGATAAATGGAGATACGTGGAGCTTTTGGAGCATTTTTATAGGAGAAGAATCCGTAGCTGGCTATCTGAGGGGTCGAAGTGCAAACATGTCGTCGATCGACGACAAAACCATAGAATAAACCGATGAGAAAGACCAAGGTCGATCAATGATGCACACTTGCCATCGATCAACGACCAACTCACAGACATCCGACTGAAAAGCAAAAGTTCATAAGACAAAAGACAAGAATGCACTAGCCGAGTTTTGACCTAGGTTTAGGGTTTTTATATTTATGCTCATGTACTGAGAGCAAGGGAGTGTGCAAGTGTAATACAAGCTTAAACAAGGCTTGACACAACCCACATAGCTTAACAATTATAGGTTTTTAAGGGAGAAGATTCATAACTCCTTAGGGAGATTTGTATTGGAAACCCAATATTGTATCTATGCATTCTATTCAAGTTATTATTCTTTCTTTGATTATGTCTGAGTAAACATCAAATTGGTTTATAGTTGAATGATGGCAGTCATGGATTAGCACAAAAGTAGGATTGCTAGCTAAGTTAATATCCATCAATTGAGTTGTGTTTAATGCTTGCATTCTAGAGTAGCTAACTAGGATCTCGAAACTAGGACATGGAGGACTACGAGAGTAGGTTTTGTGCCATAACAGACTACATTGAACTAGGCTGTAAAGCACATGCGAGAGCTGGTCTAACTAGTCTAGTGGACTTATCAAATCTTGTTCACACTTCCTTCTGATTTCACCGTCGATCGACATCAGGCCATAGCTGCCGATCGATGGTCTTTCCTTTTGCTCGCATACGAGAGTTGGAGTTAAAAGGGTCACAAAGTTAATATTTTAGTCCTAGTATATTTACATATTTGTGCTTCCTATCCACTATAATCCATTAATCTTGAAACCCTAGATCTAGCATATTAGTACTACACATGATTTCGTTTGGCAAGAGTATTATTAGTGTTTTAAAGACTAAGATTAATTTCATAGTGATTTGTTTAGGATATTTATACCCAGGTAGAACAAATAAAACACGAATGTCACTTGTCTACTATTACTTCTTTAATAAACTATTTGCCTAGCTTAATCTAAACATCTATAGTTTATTGTCTGCTCACGCTCCATGTGGATTCGATCTCTAAGTACTACAACTGAACCTTTTATTTAAGAGAGTAAAAGTAGCTTATATGGTTAATTTGAGAGTGCAAAATAAAAGCTACATCAAATTTGGCGCTGTTGCCAGGGAGCGAGGATTCACCATTACACTCAATTTGTTTGGTTTATCTAGGTATTTTTTTCTATATTATTTTACTTACATTAAAAAATTATCTTGTGTTTTAGGTACATTTATCTTAGTACCAAGAAGCGATGAGAAGAGAATTTTTGGGTTCTACAAAGAAGGAGTCTACTGATTCACGCACGATTCATAAGTCTAAGAGGGCAGTCGACACCCTCCAAGCAGCGATCAGCAGTGAAGAGAAATGAGTATCGATCAACACCAACACCTCGTCGACATCGATACCAACACTATGACGTTGGTCGACACCAACTACTCGGTATTGATAGACACTACTTCCGAGAAGACAGAGGAAATCGAAGTTCTTATACTTGAGTATGATGAGAATGGGATCTTAAGAGACAACGAAGGTCGAGCTCGCAATAGAGCAGGACAGTTGATTATTGTTGCTGAGAGGGATGACTTTAAGCTGAAACCTATATATATCACTGCTATGTAGCAGCATCCCTTTCATGGCTTTTCTCACGAGCAACCAATGGATCATATCAACATATTTGAGGAAATGGTATTGTTTATCTTCAGTGGAGTCACTGAAGACAACTACTTCTGCAAACTCTTCACATACACCCTTGCTAGAGATGCAACTCATTGATTCAAGGAGATACCACCAGGGATCCTTACTACCTGGAATAACATCAGTAACGCCTTCCTCAAAAAAATCTCTGTGATGCTGCAGAAAATCTAGAGATTGAGATGGAATCCATGATGATATATATGGTAGAGGATGATGGACAACATGGATCTGGAGAGCTAAACAAAGTAGAAGAAGTCGATATTAGTAATCCAATATCAGCGTCGATCGACACCACGACCTCAACATCGATCGATACTAAGACCTCAGCATCGATTGACACATATCTCTGCTGTCAATCGATATCTCTTGAAACATCTGAAAGTTTGAGTTGTCCTCGGGACATTGCAGACTCATTTCTGAGGTTTGATCAGTCGATTATAAAAGATTTCTTGGAGCTAGAGGATGAGAAACAGCCTGAAAACTCGGTTCGGGACTTGGAGATGAAGCTTGATGACGATCAGCACACTTTGGGAAAAGATCTGGAGACTTCACCCAAAGCTAACATTGATCGACAACCGCTTGATGATATCGATCGACACTCATTGTTGGATGAACAGCCAGGTTACATGATTGAACCAAGACCGATTGAGGATAGAATGCACGTGTCCAAGACCTCACAACTTACTGTTCACAAACATCTGATACCACCTATATGCAAAGAAGAAGTTGTTGGGTTTCGCAAAACAGTGAAAAGGATACATGACCCTGTGAATTTTGTGGTTCCCAACACGGTTTTATAGGTCTAATTTCTTATTCCACCAGATAAAGTGTTCATCCTGGTTCCTAGAGTGTGCTATTTAATGATCAAATGTATGCGTTAACTTCTCAGAAAGGGTTAAGATATAGAAGTGACGTCGACAAAGGCCCAGCAGAAGCAATATCGATCGACATCAAAACTGCAGTATCGAACGACACCACCATCGGAGCATCGATCGAGCACAATACTAAAGCATCGATCGACACTCGTCATGGATCAGAGCATAATGAGTTTGAAGTGTTTCGTAATCTTTTTGATGGACGCACCACGAGATCAGACAAGTCTGGGGGAAAGAATAAGAGGAACTGGAAGAAGAGAAAAAGGATCAAGGAAGGTCCTCGGTTATCATTGATTCCCCATTTCTCAAATGGTGTCAGGAAGTACAGAGTGCGCAACAGATGCTTCTTACAGCCATTTGCAAAGCTTCAAGCACTCCTTATTGCTGAGATGATAGACAAAGGAGAAGATTCTATGAGGGCTTTCACAGAAAGGGTGATGAAGCTCAAGACATCAGACATTGGGAATTGTTTTGGAGAAAGTCCCCAATCTCATCAGAGTTGAATCAGAACTCCAAAACATCAAGCTAAAGACTATAAACAAGCGTTGAGTGGCAGGCAACCCAGTATATAGAAAGTTTTGAATTTTGTTCTACTTTTGTTTATCACGCTTTTTTCGTTTTTGCTTTATTTCAGCTAAAAACGAGGATTATAGTCTACACAGAGCATCGACCGACACTTGATCACTGTCGATCGACGAAGTAACCCTAGTATCGATCGATCGCCACTTAATGGTGTCGATCGACACTCACCATCAGCAAGAAGGTGTATCATTTTTCCTTGTTAACTTTAGTTCTTAAGATTAATTTTCTTCACCAATCTCAGACTGTATAACACTGGCGATAGTGTTATTTAAGTCTGGGGGAGGTTTACTGATATTGTGTTCTATTTTGAGTTTTATTTTCTATACTAAAAAAAGGGGAGTAGAAACTTAAAGGTGTACCTTCGGTCGATACTCTTTGACAGAGTCTGGTATTAATTTTCCCTCTTAAGCTATTTACTTATGATTTGATTTTTCCTAACAAAACAAGGACGGATTACACTAGGGACAATGAAATTTAAGTTTGGGGGACGTTCGCTAATGATATTTGATTTTTTTTAGCCTTATTTACTATATATATATAAGTTTTTCAAAAAAAATTATTGAGTCAAGCAGGGGGCTGTTATCAAGATTTATTATTGACTAACCACACTTTAGCACCATTCTTAGAAGGTTGTTTGCAAAGATTACTAGAGAGACCAAAGTGGATCATACTGCCACTATATCACACTTGCTTAGAAAGTTTCAAGGAACCGAAACTGATTTCCAACACTAATCCTAACATTATTTGCTTGATTTGGGGCTTGGTATACACTGGATCAGATTTCTTCTGCAAGTCTGTCGGTACAAGTCATTGCACCTTTGGTTAACTTATCTCTCTCTTCAGCATCTACCTAAACTCTTACAAGATTGAGATGACTTCCCCAGATGCAGAGGGTTAGGTACATTACTGATGACCTCACTATTCTAATTTTGAGGATGGGCGAGCTGGACCGCACAAGCCGACCAACTCACCCGTTCAGGGAGTTGGACTAGACAAACTTGCCGAACGGGCGAGCTGGATCGAACAAGATGACCAACTTGCCCGTTTGGCGAGTTGGATCAACCAATCCATTTTCATCCCATCCTCGCAACTCCTTCCTTCGAAATCGGATCAAACTCGTTCTTGTTTCATCTCAATCGAGATTGACGTTCGAACTTTACTGTAAGAACTCGTTTCCTCGTATAAAGTTCGAATTAATCGTGTAAAACAGCCACGGTCGACTAAACACCTAACTTTTCCTGCAATATACGAGAGATTTGAACTTCCTTTGGAATCGACGTCGTTTCAGAAGTGCTCTTTCTATAAAATCGTAAAAACGCTTAGTCAAAAAACGACCCGAGAAGGTCTAAAACTCGGTTAAAATCTCACTCATGGTTTTACATGAAATCTAGGCCAATGGTTATGACGTTCTATCTTTTAATTTTTAGGAAGGGATAAATGTAAATTTTGGAAGATAAATGTTAAGTTTCCAAAGATAATCACGAAGATCGAAGGAAAATGGAAGCTTTCCTCGAAGAGATAAACTCGACCTAGGGCAGAGAGGGAAAGAGAAAACCGCCTCTGGAGGAGTATATAAGGGTTTTGAGGCTGGAGATGCAGACACACGAAAAATCTTACTCAAAGCAAGCATAGAATTTAGGGCAATTAGGCATATTTATGTTTGAGGTTATTTAAGTCTTACAAGGTTGGAACTAGGAACTCGACGACGGCTCTTTCCGCCAAGGCTTTACCTGTTGTAACGCTCAAACCACAGATTCAGAATAAGATCATGTTTGCTCTCTTTTCGTTTTTACTAATTCATTGTCATATCGTTTGTTCTCACTGTTTGGTCGCTTGACGTTTTTTGGCTTAGTAGAAATCCGCGACCTTGGGAAAGCTAGGTTTACCTTGCCTTCCTAAATCAACAGAAATCGACAGTGCGAATTTTGGTTCCCACATGCCCTATCTTAGTATAACAACCAAATGCATTGTACCAGCAACTCATCAAATACTTATTTGACACCCCTCTAATGATCTCATTTCTTTGCATAAAAATAAAGTGCAGGCTTACCTTGGGAGTAACAATCAAAGGATGCATGGACTCAACTCATGCAAATATGCATACATAGGAATAAAGTCTTTCATGATCTGTTTCTTCCCTCTTCTCTCTCTAAATCTTTTTAGATCTTAAACTCAATGGACAATGATGATGATACAGTCTATCTTGCCATCTCATTTTAATTTTTCTCTTTTTTGGACAAAGTTGTAGGCGAATAGTGGGGTCATCGGTAATTTACCTACCCCTCGCTTCCAACTATGTGTGATTATTCCTTTGAATTAGAATAGTGGAGTCATCGGTAATGTACATACCCCTCTGCATCTCAGGAAAGCATCTCAATCTTTTCTATTATAATCCTGAAGAGAGAGAGACAGAGAGAGAGAGAGAGAAGGAAAATCAGAAATACACAGACTGGTACCTTAAAAACTTGCAGAAGGAATCCGATCCGATGTATATCAAGCCCCAAAGCAAGCAAAATGGTCAGTATTAGGTTGGAGATAAGCTTTGGTTCCTTCAAACTTTCTTAGTAAGTGCGATATAATGCAGGATGATCCACTTTGGCATCTCTAGGACTCTCTGCAATCAACATTTCTAAGAATGGTGCTACAGTGTGGTTAGTCAATAAATAAGTTCTAATCGTAATCCCCTTCTTGACTCAGTAAAAAACTGTTTGAAAAAACTTAATAAATAAAATCTCAAATTAGATAAAAGCATTAGTGAACCTCCCCAGACTTAAATAACATTGTCCCCAGTGATATCACATCAGGTTCGGTTGGGAAAAACTAAATCATGAGTAAAAGGTAGAAAGAAAGTCAAGGTTACCAAACTCCATAAAGAGTGTCAACCGATGGTGGCTGTTGAGTGTCGACCAATGGTGAACCATCCAAGCCGTCGACCGATGGTGAGGTGGTGGTGTCGACCAATGGTGGTTTTGAACATTTCTACTTCTCTTTTTAAAACCTAAAGTAATTAAGGAAAAACGTAATTGATAACTAAATAATTAAAAATAACACTTACTTAACAATGGGTTCCCTCCCACTCAGCTCTTGGTTATAGTCTTAAGCTCGACGTTTGGACTTCAGGACTAGGACGGTGGTTCATTAAACCAATGTGGAAAGCAGGTATCCACATACTTTATGATCGTCTCAAACCAAGCATGGATTAAGCCTCTCACATCTTCTCATGCTCTGGTTTCTCTAGTTGTTTATTCTTCTCTGAGCAATCGCCATTCGACTCATCCTTTCTTTGAGTGCTTGAATGCATCCCACCAACATGTTAAGCCTGGCGTCTGTGGGCTCTAAAATATCCTCCACACTCTGGTCGATACTATCCCTCATCAAGTCTTGAGAAAAGTAAACCCCATCAAGCTTGCCATTTAATAATTTCTATGTTACCAACCTCTTCCTAAATGTTGTGTGATGACTGTGGATCGATGGACAAAGGTTGTCCTCGGTTAATGCTGAACTGACTGCCCCAATCGATTGTTGTTGTCTGAAGATATTCCTTGATCCATTGGCCATTGCAAGTATGTATGTGATATCTTCCTTGGATACAATTGAGAAGTTTTCCATCCATTGCTCGTGCATATCCATCTGGGTCCCTCATAATTCCTAACTCATCTAGTTTGAGATAACCCTAAACATCATCGTATCCTACCGGATTGTCATTGATCGATGGTATTCAGTCACCATCGATCGATGTTGCATTCCAGGATCCATAGGAACCTCTGAATTTTCCATTCTCCTCTAGTGATAAAGCATGGTATTCGATTGCTTCTTCCTCAAACTAGGAAGAGTCGTATTCTAGGTTATTATTCTCTGATGCCATATCATGGTATTGTCGTCCAATGTAGACTATGTCTTCTTGACTATCTTCGTCGTTCTGATCTGTGGCATGACCATCGACCGATGTTAGTGGTTGAGTATCGATCGATGCTGAAGGGTGGGTTTCGTGCAAGTTATGGATGTACCTGCCATCGACCGATATCAAGGGTTGGGTATTGATCGTTGTTGTGTCCACAGGCTCCTCATCTTGATCGTAATTGCATAAGCATGTAGCAATTAAGCCTGGATCATCACCCAATTCTATCAGAGTGGCCTTGTTCTTGACTTTAACAGGTTCATAGAAGGTGTTTGGATCAATCAAGGATAGATACAACATGTTTATCTTCATGTCACAGATATCTCCCACTATGGCCATGAATGCCCTTCCAAAGGAGTAAGGAAGAGTTCTAGTCAATATTTATATCCATCACATGGAAGTCTATTGGGACTAAGGAATTGCAAATATGGACTGGGACGTCTCTGGCTATACCTCCTGAATTCACCTTGGAGCAATCCACAAAAGTAAATTAATCACTAGAAGGCTCCACTTCAGGCTCAGCTTCTCAGCCATAATTCTAGGCATGATGATGACTACTGATCAAGTATCGCAGAGGGCATTGGAATATTCGTGGCGTTTGACAAAACATGGAATCACAAACTTCCCAGGGTCACTTTTCCTCTTGAGAGTGGTCCTCTGCTTCAGCTTCTCTCTGAGGCTATTGAACATGTGCTCTATGTCATCTTTTGTTTCCTTGGATTCCCTGAAAAACATCCATAATATATGAGTATAGTACGCGTCATCAATTTTAGTATCTAAAACAATTTAAAAAAAAAAACTCTTTTGGCAGAGCCATCAATCTCTTTTCAATTGCTTCTTTGCGAAGATGTTTAGGAATCTTATGCTTCCTTCTAGGGTGCCTTTCTACTGTCTTATCAACTGTCATTGTCTCAGGTGTATCAGCGTTCTGTTCTTGAGTCTCCATACTCGAAGTTTTGATAAACAAACTTGCATTTAGACTTGGTAGACAAGTTGCTTCTGCTGTTGGAGACCATCAAACGATGTTGGCTTCTCTACGTCTATTATTGTTCGAAGACTCACACGAAGCTACAGGCTTTGAAGGTTCTGTCGATCGTTGCTAAGGTTTGGTTGTCAATCACCAGTGCGAACTGCCAAAAGACAGAACTTTCTACTCGGAAATCTCCTTCTTGGAGTTGTTCTCTCTTCACCTCTTGTCAAAAATCATCACCTATCAGTGCACTGACGTGGTGCTTCTGACTAGCTTCTCCTTTCTCCTTAATCAGGGTCTCTTTTCTCTGAATGGCCTCACTTTTCTGGATCACTTGATTCTCCAACTTTTTGACATGAGTGCTGAGAGTCTCAAACATTGTGTTGAGGTTGATGTATAGAGCATCTATCTTTCCATTGAAATTCACAGTCATCTGCTTCTGCTGCTCAAATACTTTGTCAACCATAGCTTCTAACTTGCTATGTGAATTCTGATTGTACTTACTCATGTTGCCACCATATGAGTTTCTATTGTAGCCTTGATTTCCTTGCCTCTAGAAACCTTGTCCACCAACAAAATTCACACCTTCTTCTTCTTCTACGGCTTTCACTTCTTGCTTCCTGAGAAACTTCTGAACACTATCGAGCTTTTCTTTGACTTCATCTATCTGCTTCTTGCTCAAAGATGGAGCTGATTTCTTCCTCTCATAATCAGTGTTCTTGGTGTTATTGCTAGACGCCAAGTTCTAAATAAGCCTTTGTTGCTTTTTTTGGGCTCCTGGTGCTGAAATTCCCTTTACTAGTTGTGTCTAAAGTCATCTGGTAATGCAGATCAATACCTATGGAGAAGGTGCTAAGTAGTTGCACCTCGTTGAAACTAGGTGTGACAGTCTCTCTGGTAGGACTTGAATCTGAACCAAAAGCTTTTGAATGATTCTCCAGGTTCATGTGTGAATGTAGCGATTATGCTGCTCAAGTCCTCTGCTCGTGCATCATCAAATAAATTTCACAAGAATGCATTCTTGATGTCTCTCCAGGATGTCATAATTTCGGGTGGTAGTTGCTTAAGCCAATGTGAAGCCTCTCCAGCAAGTGTGTACTTGAAGAGCTTACAAAACAGATAGTCCTCGGGGAATTCATTGGCTTTAATAGCAGATACAAGATCCTCAAACCGCTCTAGATGATCCATCGGATGCTCATGTTTCAATCAATGGTAGGGTGTCTGCGCAACAAGTGCGAAGAAGGACGGTTTGATCTCAAAATCGTTCCTCTGGAATGCTGGAGGACGAATAGCAGATCTGTTAGCATATAACTAGTCTGGACAATTGTAGTCTGCCAGTGTATGTTGAGAAGCTTGGGCATTAGCTTCAGATCGAGCTTTTGCAGCATCTGCTTCTACTTCTTGCTCAGGGATTACAACCCATGATCATCAATTCTCTTACACGTTGCCTTACACAGATGACCTTCAAGGTCATATAGGTCTCCTCTCTCATCTCGGACCACAACTAAAGTCTCAACCATCTGAACTCGTGAACTACTTTTGATCGTTGCAGTGTTGGTACCATCATCGATGTTGGTCGTGAAGAAGCGTCGATCGGCGGCTGAGTGCTACTGCCGATCGATACTTCTCGTATCTGTTTGCAGATGGAGCGTTTGATCACAACTGGATCTAAGAAGAGTAATTCCTTGTTCTTATTGTTTCTGGTACCAATGGGCATGCACCTGAAAGATAAGAAAAATATATTGTTAGTAACTTGCAGTAAAGAAAAAGCTAGACTAAACCCTAGAAAATAAATCAAATGGCGATCCTTGCTCCCCGGCAACGACACCAAATTTGACAACGTGCGGTTTAAGGTTTATTTTAATCCAAGCAATCTATAAAAATAATCCTACGAAATACTCTTGCCAAGAGAGGTCAAATTGTAGCACTTAGGGATCGAATCCACAGAGATCGAGGGAACACAATAAATTTGTATATTCTTAATGGCTAAGCTAGGCAAGCTTATACATAGAGAGTAATATTTATCAGGAAAAAATGGTCTTAGAATACTAAAGTTGATTCAGATATGGAAAACGATAATCTAGGATTTCAGGCAAGGCAATTACAATGGATATGACACAGGAAATTATTAACATGCAAGGACAATAATTAACTAGTCTGACCCCCTCTTGTCCCAACTCTCGTATGCCTACGAAGGAGTACACCGTTGATCGACGGCTACGGCCGAGTGTCGATGGAAGCTAATCATACTGAAGTTTGTCTGCTACGCTAATCAGACCAGCTCTTGTATGTATCTAACAACCTAGCTCAATGGAATCAATTATGGCATAGAACCTACTGCCGTAGTTGTCCATGTCCTAAGTTCATATTTCTAGTTAGTTACTCTAGAACGCAAGCATTAAACACAATTTCAAAGATTGATATTTCTTCATCCTAGCAATTCTATTTTGGGGTTAACTCATCAATACCATTATGAACCCTAAATATAACATGTGAATTACTCAGACGTGATCATAGAAAACATGAAAAACTGAATAATATAATACAAAGAATAAATAGAGTAATTTACACTCTAGAACACATTCTAAGTTTTTATTTCATCTTAGGACACTTTCCACTACTAAGGTAGTTTTTGTTGTTGTTTTACAAATTTACCCTCTCACTACAACAATCTAAATTATATTTTATTATCTTTTGTTATCTTATGTTCTGTTTTTTGGATTTTAAAATTCTTGAAAACAATAAAATTCTTCTATTTTTAAATTTACCCACGAATTTGTTTTTTGACCAAAATTTTCTTACGTTTTTAACAAATCAAAAGAAATCGTCACCGACTTACGACGGGAAAGATAAAGTCGATGTATCTATTCGTAAACGGGGGTGTGGTCACCAGAAAAATGGGGGGTTGCGTAAATGATTGAAAAGGGCCATGGCGTTCTGGGTATAATTTGTTAAGCTTGAAAGTTATGAGAAAACTTATTTTTGCTTGTCTTTTGACTATAATCAGTTAATTTATGTTACATTTGCAAATTTTAGAACTAAAATCAACAAAAAAAAGATTCCATCAAGAAAATCAATGAGGGCTCCGAGATGGAATTGCAGAAATTTTAGGAAATCCTAATTAAAAGAAGATGAGTTTAATTTTAGTTCTTTTTAGTTATATATTTTATTATAAAATCATATATAATAAATATGATAATTTTATGAAATAGGACAGTTTGAGACTTGACGAATGATGTTTTGTGGTAATGTCCTATGAAAGATCTGAGTTTCTAACAGATTTCTCTATTTGAGATCGAAAAATCTAATTGTTTTTACTTAGTTACTTTTTCAAGATCAGATCCTGGATTGGTTACTGTAACAAGTATTAACTAGAAGATACTGGTTTCGAATTATATGGATTTGTCTCATAGGACGTCAGCAAAGATTAAAGACATAGAACTAAGACATAAAACTCTCTTAGTATAGCCAAATATAGTGTCATCTAATTAGTGACTTGCATGTTACCGAGATAATTCTGATATATAGAGATTGTTGGTCCAATGAAAGTCCATCTTGTCATATGTTGTTACAATTGTCTACATACGAGTGAAAATATTGAATTCAGATTTTGAATTGACTTTAACCTTTATTTTCCAGCTAGAACTTTGGTCTTCGATAATACAGAAGCAACCGGATTCTTAGCTTATTTAGTTGTTAGTTTGACAAATGTATCTAAATCATATTCGTTGTTACTATAAAAGTTTCTTAAACCATTATAAAACGAGACCCTAATGTGAACTCGGAAAAGAAAAAATGCAATTAACTTAACTTATTGGTTTTCTAGAGAAGTAACTAAGTAAAAGCAATTAGATTTTCCGGTCTTGAAGAGGAAAATCTGTTAGAATCTCAGATATTTCAAAAAGAAACAGAAAACATGAATTCTGTTTTAAGCCATTTTAATCTACAACTTATAAAAATCCATTTGAAATCTTCATTTATTGTTGATCAAGCCATTTCATATATCCAAAAATTTAACCGTTAAATCGATTTAACGATGACTTTTCGTGTATTAAAAATGGATTGATCAACAAAATTGGAGGTTTACAATAGACAATTTTAAAAAGTTAGAAATTAAAATGGCTTAAATGAAAGTTAAAGGTTATTTTGGATTTTTATGTAAGTTGAGGTTTTTTGCCATTTTCTCGTGGAATAATTGTGACTTTCGTTTATTTTTTGCATAAACAAAATAAATAACAATCCGAGGCAATCCATTATAAATGTGATGCTCAAATCTTCTTTATTTGATAAAAATGTTGGTAAAATTGGATATTTAGAACATCTCCCATGCAAAACTCCATAATGAAGTTAGGTTTTACTCCAATCGTACTCCATTTTGGAATTAAATAGAGTAATCAACAAAAAAAGTAAAATTCCATTTATGGATTAAACCTATTTTTACTCTATTATGGAGTGAAAAATGGAGTGGAGTTCAATCATTTTATTTTACTCCAAACTCCATTTTAGAATGAAATATAGAGTGAAATTAGAGATGCTCATACATTTGTAATTCCATTTTGTTGATAGTCTCTTCGGTATCTTGTAAGATCTGTTACTCTTACCAAATCTTTTGAAATCTGCATTAGTTAATCTTTATTTATTAACTACAAGAAACCATACTATTAATAATGACAGATATCGTTGCTAGTTCATCGTCAAACACAAATTACGAAAAACTAACAACAAAACATAAATTGTCGTTAAACTCATGTTGTAATGCAGAATACATTGTAACTTTGTCATAAAAGTCATGACGCTCAATAACCGTGGTCAATTCGTCGCAAAAGAATTCTTCGAAAGTCAGATGTAAGCCTACGAGGCAGATTGTCATTGTTTATATGTTATAAACTGTCATTTTTATTCAGTCGTAATATTTCCAAGTGAAAAAAAGTTACTTCTATAGTCTCTTAGCTTTGCGAATTGTTTTGTAGATTATGTTTAATAAGAACTTGCTCTCTTATTAATCTCTTGAGAAAATCACTCAAAACTCAAGTCTCTCAAACAATCACAAAACTCTCTTATGTTTTGCAACAAGTCTGCAACTCCATATATATAAACGAGAATAGATAACACCAAATCTTAATATAAGATAAGTCCTAATCCTTAAGATAAATCCAAAACAATATAGGATTAGGATAACTTGTTCTCCAAGTTATTCAAGCTTACTTCCAACATTCTCCCTCTTAAGCTTGAAATTATCTTTTGATAAATCTTCAACTCCAATTAAATGTCTCATTTCCTTGTATCGTATTCTTCCGAATCCTTTGGTTAAGATGTCTGCTCTTTGTTCATTTCCTGGTACATGTTGAACCTCGATCAAGTTGTTATCCACACACTCTCGTATGAAGTGATAACGGCGGTGGATATGTTTACTTCGCCCATGAAATACCGGATTCTTTGACAAAGCTATTGCAGACTTATTATCAATAAGAACTACTACCTTCTTGCATTCTTCTCCCATGATTTCACCAAGTAATTCCTGAAGCCAAATAGCCTGCTTTGCTGCCTCAGTAGCTGCCATAAACTCTGCTTCGCATGACGAAAGTGCAACCATTTCTTGCTTTTGTGAACACCAGATAATAGGTGATTCTAAAAAATAGAAAATGTGTCCAGTTGTACTTCGGCCGTCATCTTCATCTACATTATGGCTAGCATCACTGTAACCCACTAAATTTGCTTTTGTTGCTCGTCTAAACATCAATCCATAGCTGAGCGTTCCTTGCAAGTACCTCAGAATTTGTTTCATGGCTGCGGCATGAGAGGTTTTCGGGTCCTGCATATATCTGCTCATAACTCCAACCGAAAAAGATAGATCAGGTCGGGTATGGAGTAAGTAACGAAGACAACCGATGCTTCTTCTGTACTCCTTCTCGTCTACACTTTGCTCGCCTTGTGCTTTGGACAACTTTAAACTCGGGTCCATAGGAACATGGACTACATTACAGTCTTGCATTCCAGTTTCTTCCAAAATTTTCTTAGCATACCTCTCTTGCTTTAATGTGATTCCCTCTTCGTGTTGATCCACCTCGATTCCCAGATAGTAAGTTAACTTACCCAAATCACTCATTTCAAACTTAGCAGACATTCCACGTTTAAATTCCATGATCATCTCAAGATTTGAACCGGTTACTAATAGGTCATCGACATAAACAGCTATAAGTAGCAGATCGTCTTTTTCTTGACGTCGACATAATGCAGGTTCCTTTAAACACTTCACAAACTTCAACTCGCCTAGAACCTTATTTAACTTCTCATTCCATGCTCTCGGGGATTGCCTTAAACCGAAGAGTGCCTTATTTAGCTTATATACTTTGCTCTCTTGTCCCTTTATCTCAAAACCTTCTGGTTGAGAAACATATACTTCCTCCTTTAGATCTCCATGTAAGAAGGCAGTTTTGACATCTAGATGATGCACTTGCCATCCTCTTGATCCCGCAAGTGCAAGTAAGAGCCGAACGGTTTCAATGCGCACCACAGGTGCAAATACCTCATCAAAACCGATGCCATGTCTTTGTATATAGCCCTTTGCTACTAATCTCGCTTTGAACTTGTTGATGCTTCCATCAGAATTTCGTTTGATTTTAAAGATCCACTTAAGCCCAATCGCCTTTGATCCTGCCGGAAGTTCAACCAAGTTCCAAGTTTTGTTCTTGACTATTGATTTGATTTCATCTTCACAAGCATCTCTCCATACTTTCTTCTCTTTAGCTTCTTCATAACTCCATGGTTCATCGTTCATGCTTAGTAACAGACGCACTCCGTCTAGTTCTGCCAGTAAGATGTAATCGTCTAGGTAATTTGGCGTTCGTTTTTCTATTTGGGAACGTCTTAACTCTGGTTCAGCTTGGTCACCGTTATCTTCGTCTTCTTCTTGGTTCATTGTATCGACGTCTTGGGCTTCTGTTAAGCTTTCTAAATTAGTATCTGCCGTGTTGGTGTCGTCTTCATCGACACCGTGATTCCCAAACTGACTGATACAGATACGAAAAGGTTCTCTGTTTTCTTCTTTATTTTCTGTCTTCCAATCCCAGCTGTTTCCTTCATCGAATACTACGTCTCTACTTACCACCACTTTCTTATTTGTCGGATCATATAGTCTGTAGGCTTTCTACCCTGGCTCGGTGCCGAGATGAACCAGCTTTCGGGACCTGTTGTCGAGCTTTCTAAGATGCTGTGAATCTACCTTAGCATACCCAATGCAACCAAAAAGGCGCAGATGCTCGATGTTGGGCTTCTTTCCTCTAAACATTTCGTATGGTGTTCGTGTCTTAATAGCACGAGTTGCACTTCTGTTTATAAGATAGGTAGTGTGTCTTACCGCTTCGCCCCAGAGATAATTCGGAAGATCCATGTGTCTCAACATGCTTCTTGTCATGTTAAATAGAGTTCGATTTCGCCTTTCTACTATGCCGTTTTGTTGCGGCGTGCACGGTGCGGTTAGTTGTCTTGTTATCCCGTTTGACTCGCAGAAAGATGTAAATTCGTTTGATATGAATTCTCCTCCTCTGTCTGTCCTTAATGTGACAATAGAAGTCCATGTTTCTTGCTCAACTCTGATCTTGAATAGTTTGAATTTCTCGAATGCTTCTCGTTTTTCTTTTAGAAGAATTGTCCACATATATCTCAAAAAATCATCAATGAGAACAAACACGTACCGTTTGTTCGAGGGTGTTGATGGCGTAACAGGTCCGCAGAGGTCTCCATGTATGAGGCCAAGTGGTTTTTCAGACCGGTACGTAGTTGCTTGTGGGAAGGCATGTCTTACTTGTTTTCCAAGCAAGCACGAGTTGCATGTTTCCTTTTCAATTTCGAGTTTCGGTAGTCCGTGTACGATCTCCCTGTTCGCCATTAACCGCATTGTTTCTCTTCCTATATGACCAAGTCTCGCATGCCATCTTGTGGAGTCATTACCAATAGAGAGTTGAAGACGTGGTTCGCCACTATCCATAGTATCTTTATTTAAACGATTCTTGGATCGTTTTGCTTCGACTATGAGCTTACCATCCTTATCTCATAAAGTAAGGTAGTCTCCCTTCATCCTGATGTCACAGCCAGACTCTGTAGCTTGCCCCAAACTAATTATATTGCTTTTTAAGTCCGGTATGTAATAGACATCAGCTAATACTTTCTTTCCTCCATCTTTTGTGCAAAACAATATTGGCCCCTTCCCCTTGATATCGATACGAGAGTCGTCACCAAATCTTACTTTTCCAGTGATTGATTCATCAATAGACATAAAATACCTTCGATCACCGGTCATGTGATTACTCGCCCCATTGTCTAGATACCAAACTCTGCTGGTGTCTGCACTTGTTTCAAATTTTAATGGATTCACATTTTTTACGTTAAGGTAGACCACCTCATGTACCATTAGATCTTCTGCTTCCGAGGTATCATTGTCTTTGTCTTTTGTTTCTGTGGCTTCTTGTAGTTTAAGTAGACGATCTGGGCATACAGACGCAAAGTGTCCCATCTTGTCACACCAAAAACACACAATTTTTGACATGTCAAAATTGTCTTGATACCGATCATTGTATCTTCCTCTTCCCCTTCCTCTGTTTTGGAATCGACCTCCACGTCCTCGGCCTCGATAATTACTATTGTAATCTCGGTTTGAGTAACTCCCAGAGGAATGTTGTGGGTGTTGATGTTCCGTGTTCGCGGCATACATGAGTTTAGTGTTTGTGTCCTGCACTTCGTGTTCTTCCTCTGCAACTCTTTCTTCGTACGCCTTCAAGCTCCGATAATGTCTTCAAAGCTTGTTGTCTTAAGATCAAGCACCTGCTCCAATGATGCCACAATGTGTATGTATTTGCGTCGTGGTAGACTAGACAAGAATTTCTTTACTAGTTTTGTTTCTTCTATCATCTCTCCTAACGCAGCGGATTTTGATGATATTTCGGATAACTTGCCCACAAAGTCATCAATTGTATCACTGTCTTTCATCTTTAATCTGTCAAATTCAGCCTTCAAAGTTTGCAATCTTGCTTCACGAACTCGATCTGCCCCCATGTGTCTCGATTTAATTGTATCCCATACTTTTTTTCGCAGTGTCTAACTCTCCTACTTGAAGGATAAGCGTCTCAGGGATTGACTGGAAAAGAAGAGCAGTAGCCATGTCGTTCTTCTCCCCATTATCCGATTCATTCTCTATAGCATCCCAGACCTTATGAACTTTTAGTAGTACCTTAATCCGTATTGACCACACGGTATAATTCGTTGACGTTAACATGGGACAGCTTATCGAGGACGATCCGGGTCCTCCTTCTTCCTTAGCTTTCGTGGCAACGATGTCTCCCATAACTTGTTGTAATCGTGTACCCTAGAAGCTCTGATACCAAATATAGTCTCTTAGCTTTGCGAATTGTTTTGTAGATTATGTTTAATAAAAACTTGCTCTCTTATTAATCTCTTGAGAAAATCACTCAAAACTCAAGTCTCTCAAACAATCACAAAACTCTCTTATGTTTTGCAACAAGTCTGCAACTCCATATATTATAAACGAGAATAGATAACACCAAATCTTAATATAAGATAAGTCTTAATCCTTAAGATAAATCCAAAACAATATAGGATTAGGATAACTTGTTCTCCAAGTTATTCAAGCTTACTTCCAACAACTTCAAACTTTCAAACATTACTCCAATTTAACTACAACTGTTGATTTTAAAAAGTCATAAACGTTACATTGAATTAACATCTACTATAGTAGTAAGTTCATCGTAATATTTACCTTGTGTTTACTATTGTAGTCGATGTTAATTTATCATAATGGTTATTACTTTAATATCATAACCGTAATTTGGGGAAAAAACAAAACAAAATACAAATATAAGTATAAATTTGAAAATTATTAGAATTAAAACTGTAAAATTAAAAAGTAAAAATTTAAATTTGAAAATTATTAAAAATATCAAAATTTAAAAATCCCAAATATATTTCAAACATAAAATTTGAAAATACAAAACAAAACTAGCATCTAAGGTCTTTAAAGAGCTCTGTCCTGGTGGCATCGGTGTATCAGTCAAATTTTGTATGCCTCAGCAGTGTGTTGCCAGTGAATCCCAAGATTTTAGCGCCTAAAATCCCATGCCCTCACCATCTCGGGGTTTCCTGATGCGATAATACCAAACTAGCACTCATTAGACTCTAAACGAGCCCTTGTATCATGTTTTTAATCACGAATAGTTGCAATAACGTTGTTGGTCGCCGTCAAATCCGCTCCGAGCTTAAAAGAATCTTCTTGTCTCATGGCATATGAAGATATCGCCCTCGGAACATCCCTAACCAAACTGACGCTGATCACCCGTCCCATATTTCGGGACAACATTTTGTAGAATTAAAATGTTTAGAAATATGACAATTATGATAAATAAATTTCAAATAGTTGATAATTTTACCTCCACAATAATTTTTTCCACTTCTGGTGTGGACAACTCGTTGGGTGTGCCATATGGGGTTTTTTGCATCAACTATGTGTGATGCTCTTTGATCTGAACCGCCACTTCGTTGTGGATCTTTTTCAATCTGGGATCTTTTCAATCTGGGATCCACAAAATTCTCGACTTGCATTATGTGTGTAGCAACAAAAAGTCGGGAAAGAGACGGTAGTCTCCTTTGTGGCCTAAAATAGTTATAAATATTAATTAGAGGCATATCAATACAAATTTAAGTCAAAAATAAAATTTACACTTACAATTTGTAGACAAACACTGGCATGTAGCGTCTGTCCAGAAGTGTGAACCATTGGTAAATGGTCGTCGGTATCTCTCACCAAACGGGACGAGGAGCACTAGAAGGCCACTCGGGACCGAGTGGGGTGATTCAATAGTGGATAAGGCCATCCCAAATGACTTTGGGAATGAAGACATGTTTTGCATCATCTTTCTCTATCCCCCCATTTCTGTTTTCAGTCTGAGACAGTGTTTGTTAAGTGTTCCATCGCCTTAGCATTAAACACCTTCTTCACCCTCTAGTTGGTGGAATAGACCAATTTCACTTTTACTGAAAAAAATTTTAGTCAAAACAAAAATAGAATTCAATATTTGAAAAAGAAGGAAAACCGTAAGACACTTGAACCAAGTGGTCCGAATGTACTTTGGTGTTTGACTCCAGTTTGGATGTTAGACAAAATAGCCTTTGATAGTGTCGAAAATGCTCCTGCCAATGATATATTAGACGCCAAACCGACAAAATCAAACAACTAATTAATTAAAAAATTAACAAATAAATAATATAGTAAGAAATAAATTTAAAGACAAAATTGTACCCATAGGGGTTTAATGGTCGATCACGGTCCAATATGAATAAACCCTCCCCTTCTGACTGGCGGAGAGGATTTTCGATAGTGTAACTAGCGAACAGAACATCGGGTGGCATCATTAACTCATGATGAATTATGGCAGAAGGTACATGAGCTGATGTCAGAGCCGCAACGGAAGGTTCTAGTACCAAATGCGGAGGCGGAGGAGGAATAGGCTGTGGTGTTCTTTGAGACTGAGTTCCATGGACAACTTCATGTACTCCTTCTCATCTACACTTTGCTCGCCTGTGCTTTGGACAACTTTAAACTCGGGTCCATAGGAACATGGACTACATTACAGTCTTGCATTCCAGTTTCTTCCAAAATTTTCTTAGCATACCTCTCTTGCTTTAATGTGATTCCCTCTTCGTGTTGATCCACCTCGATTCCCAGATAGTAAGTTAACTTACCCAAATCACTCATTTCAAACTTAGCAGACATTCCACGTTTAAACTCCATGATCATCTCAAGATTTGAACCGGTTACTAATAGGTCATCGACATAAACAGCTATAAGTAGCAGATCGTCTTTTTCTTGACGTCGATATAATGCAGGTTCCTTTAAACACTTCACAAACTTCAACTCGCCTAGAACCTTATTTAACTTCTCATTCCATGCTCTCGGGCTTGCCTCAAACCGTAGAGTGCCTTATTTAGCTTATATACTTTGCTCTCTTGTCCCTTTATCTCAAAACCTTCTGGTTGAGAAACATATACTTCCTCCTTTAGATCTCCATGTAAGAAGGCAGTTTTGACATCTAGATGATGCACTTGCCATCCTCTTGATCCCGCAAGTGCAAGTAAGAGTCGAACGGTTTCAATGCGCGCCACAGGTGCAAATACCTCATCAAAATCGATGCCATGTCTTTTTATATAGCCCTTTGCTACTAATCTCGCTTTGAACTTGTTGATGCTTCCATCAGAATTTCGTTTGATTTTAAAGATCCACTTAAGCCCAATCGCCTTTGATCCTGCCGGAAGTTCAACCAAGTTCCAAGTTTTGTTCTTGACTATTGATTTGATTTCATCTTCACAAGCATCTCTCCATACTTTCTTCTCTTTAGCTTCTTCATAACTCCATGGTTCATCGTTCATGCTTAGTAACAGACGCACTCCGTCTAGTTCTGCTAGTAAGATGTAATCGTCTAGGTAATTTGGCATTCGTTTTTCTCTTTGGGAACGTCTTAACTCTGGTTCAGCTTGGTCACCGTTATCTTCGTCTTCTTCTTGATTCATTGTATCGACGTCTTGGGCTTCTGTTAAGCTTTCTAAATTAGTATCTGCCGTGTTGGTGTCGTCGTCATCGACACCGTGATTCCCAAACTGACTGATACATATACGAAAAGGTTCTCTGTTTTCTTCTTTATTTTCTGTCTTCCAATCCCAGCTGTTTCCTTCATCGAATACTACGTCTCTACTTACCACCACTTTCTTATTTGTCGGATCATATAGTCTGTAGGCTTTCGACCCTGGCTCGGTGCCGAGATGAACCAGCTTTCGGGACCTGTTGTCGAGCTTTCTAAGATGCTGTAAATCTACCTTAGCATACCCAATGCAACCAAAAACGCGCAGATGCTCGATGTTGGGCTTCTTTCCTCTAAACATTTCGTATGGTGTTCGTGTCTTAATAGCACGAGTTGCACTTCTGTTTATAAGATAGGTAGCGTGTCTTACCGCTTCGCCCCAGAGATAATTCGGAAGATCCATGTGTCTCAACATGCTTCTTGTCATGTTAAATAGAGTTCGATTTCGCCTTCCTACTACGCCGTTTTGTTGCGGCGTGTACGGTGCGGTTAGTTGTCTTGTTATCCCGTTTGACTCGCATAAAGATGTAAATTCGTTTGATATGAATTCTCCTCCTCTGTCTGTCCTTAATGTGACAATAGAAGTCCATGTTTCTTGCTCAACTCTGATCTTGAATAGTTTGAATTTCTCGAATGCTTCTCGTTTTTCTTTTAGAAGAATTGTCCACATATATCTCGAAAAATCATCAATGAGAACAAACACGTACCGTTTGTTCGAGGGTGTTGATGGCGTAACAGGTCCGCAGAGGTCTCCATGTATGAGGCCAAGTGGTTTTTCAGACCGGTACGTAGTTGCTTGTGGGAAGGCATGTCTTACTTGTTTTAGAAGCAAGCACGAGTTGCATGTTTCCTTTTCAATTTCGAGTTTCGGTAGTCCGTGTACGATCTCCCTGTTCGCCATTAACCGCATTGTTTCTCTTCCTATATGACCAAGTCTCGCATGCCATCTTGTGGAGTCATTACCAATAGAGAGTTGAAGACGTGGTTCGCCACTATCCATAGTATCTTTATTTAAACGATTCTTGGATTGTTTTGCTTCGACTATGAGCTTACCATCCTTATCTCATAAAGTAAGGTAGTCTCCCTTCATCCTGATGTCACAGCCAGACTCTGTAGCTTGCCCCAAACTGATTATATTGCTTTTTAAGTCCGGTATGTAATAGACATCAGCTAATACTTTCTTTCCTCCATCTTTTGTGCAAAACAATATTGGCCCCTTCCCCTTGATATCGATACGAGAGTCGTCACCAAATCTTACTTTTCCAGTGATTGATTCATCAATAGACTTAAAATACCTTCGATCACCGGTCATGTGATTACTCGCCCCATTGTCTAGATACCAAACTCTGCTGGTGTCTGCACTTGTTTCAAATTTTAATGGATTCACATTTTTTTCGTTAAGGTAGACCACCTCATGTACCATTAGATCTTCTGCTTCCGAGGTATCATTGTCTTTGTCTTTTGTTTCTGTGGCTTCTTGTAGTTTAAGTAGACGATCTGGGCATACAGACGCAAAGTGTCCCATCTTGTCACACCAAAAACACACAATTTTTGACATGTCAAAATTGTCTTGATACCGATCATTGTATCTTCCTCTTCCCCTTCCTCTGTTTTGGAATCGACCTCCACGTCCTCGGCCTCGATAATTACTATTGTAATCTCGGTTTGAGTAATTCCCAGAGGAATGTTGTGGGTGTTGATGTTCCGTGTTCGCGGCATACATGAGTTTAGTGTTTGTGTCCTGCACTTCGTCTTCTTCCTCTGCAACTCTTTCTTCGTACGTCTTCAAGCTCCGATAATGTCTTCAAAGCTTGTTGTCTTAAGATCAAGCACCTGCTCCAATGATGCCACAATGTGTATGTATTTGCGTCGTGGTAGACTAGACAAGAATTTCTTTACTAGTTTTGTTTCTTCTATCATCTCTCCTAACGCAGCGGATTTTGATGATATTTCGGATAACTTGCCCACAAAGTCATCAATTGTATCACTGTCTTTCATCTTTAATCTTTAATCTGTCAAATTCAGCCTTCAAAGTTTGCAATCTTGCTTCATAAACTCGATCTGCCCCCATGTGTCTCGATTTAATTGCATCCCATACTTTTTTCGCAGTGTCTAACTCTCCTACTTGAAGGATAAGCGTCTCAGGGATTGACTGGAAAAGAAGAGCAGTAGCCATGTCGTTCTTCTCCCCATTATCCGATTCATTCTCTATAGCATCCCAGACCTTATGAACTTTTAGTAGTACCTTAATCCGTATTGACCACACGGTATAATTCGTTGACGTTAACATGGGACAGCTTATCGAGGACGATCCGGGTCCTCCTTCTTCCTTAGCTTTCGTGGCAACGATGTCTCCCATAACTTGTTGTAATCGTGTACCCTAGAAGCTCTGATACCAAATATAGTCTCTTAGCTTTGCGAATTGTTTTGTAGATTATGTTTAATAAGAACTTTCTCTCTTATTAATCTCTTGAGAAAATCACTCAAAACTCAAGTCTCTCAAACAATCACAAAACTCTCTTATGTTTTGCAACAAGTCTGCAACTCCATATATTATAAACGAGAATAGATAACACCAAATCTTAATATAAGATAAGTCTTAATCCTTAAGATAAATCCAAAACAATATAGGATTAGGATAACTTGTTATCCACGTTATTCAAGCTTACTTCCAACAACTTCAAACTTTCAAACATTACGCCAATTTAACTACAACTGTTGATTTTAAAAAGTCATAAACGTTACATTGAATTAACATCTACTATAGTAGTAAGTTCATCGTAATATTTACCTTGTGTTTACTATTGTAGTCGATGTTAATTTATCATAATGGTTACGACTTTTTAATATCGTAACCGTAATTTGGGGAAAAAACAAAACAAAATACAAATATAAGTATAAATTTGAAAATTATTAGAATCAAAACTGTAAAATTAAAAAGTAAAAATTTAAATTTGAAAATTATTAAAAATATCAAAATTTAAAAATCCCAAATATATTTCAAACATAAAATTTGAAAATACAAAACAAAACTAGCATCTAAGGTCTTTAAAGAGCTCTGTCCTGGTGGCATCGGTGTATCAGTCAAATTTTGTATGCCTCAGCAGTGTGTTGCCAGTGAATCCAAAGATTTTAGCGCCTAAAATCCCATGCCCTCACCATCTCGGGGTTTCCTGATGCGATAATATCAAACTAGCACTCATTAGACTCTAAACGAGCCCTTGTATCATGTTTTTAATCACAAATAGTTGCAATAACGTTGTTGGTCGCCGTCAAATCCGCTCCGAGCTTAAAAGAATCTTCTTGTCTCGTGGCATATGAAGATATCGGCCTCGGAACATCCCTAACCAAACTGACGCTGATCACCCGTCCCATATTTCGGGACAACATTTTGTAGAATTAAAATGTTTAGAAATATGACAATTGTGATAAATAAATTTCAAATAGTTGATAATTTTACCTCCACAATATTTTTTTCCACTTCTGGTGTGGACAACTCGTTGGGTGTGCCATATGGGGTTTTTTGCATCAACTATGTGTGATGCTCTTTGATCTGAACCGCCACTTCGTTGTGGATCTTTTTCAATTTGGGATCTTTTCAATCTGGGATCCACAAAATTCTCGACTTGCATCATGTGTGTAGCAACAAAAAGTCGGGAAAGAGACGGTAGTCTCCTTCATATGTGGCCTAAAATAGTTATAAATATTAATTAGAGGCATATCAATACAAATTTAAGTCAAAAATAAAATTTACACTTACAATTTGTAGACAAACACTGGCATGTAGCGTCTGTCCAGAAGTGTGAACCATTGGTAAATGGTCGTCGGTACCTCTCACCAAACGGGACGAGGAGCACTAGAAGGCCACTCGGGACCGAGTGGGGTGATTCAATAGTGGATAAGGCCATCCCAAATGACTTTGGGAATGAAGACATGTTTTGCATCATCTTTCTCTATCCCCCCCATTTCTGTTTTCAGTCTGAGACAGTGTTTGTTAAGTGTTCCATCGCCTTAGCATTAAACACCTTCTTCACCCTCTAGTTGGTGGAATAGACCAATTTCACTTTTACTGAAAAAATTTTAGTCAAAACAAAAATAGAATTCAATATTTGAAAAAGAAGAAAAACCGTAAGACACTTGAACCAAGTGGTCCGAATGTATTCTGGTGTTTGACTCCAGTTTGGATGTTAGACAAAATAGCCTTTGATAGTGTCGAAAATGCTCCTGCCAATGATATATTAGACGCCAAACCGAAAAAATCAAAAACTAATTAATTAAAAAATTAACAAATAAATAATATAGTAAGAAATAAATTTAAAGACAAAATTGTACCCATAGGTGTTTAATGGTCGATCAGGGTCCAATATGAATAAATCTGGGTCCCCTCCTGACTGGCGGAGAGGATTTTCGATAGTGTAACTAGCGAACAGATCATCGGGTGGCATCATTAACTCATGATGAATTATGGCAGAAGGTACAGGAGCTGATGTCAGAGCCGCAACGGGAGGTTCTAGTACCAAATGCGGAGGCGGAGGAGGAATAGGCTGTGGTGTTCTTTGAGACTGAGTTCCATGGACAACTTCATGTTTCGATGGAGTACACAAACTATATGCCCAACGTCTTTAGCGAGAAAGATCTCACCATAACGTGGTTTTCTTCCTATTTTTCTTGGAACCATCTTAAAAAATATTTTAGCATTTTACAAATAAAGAATTACGATAAATTAAACTACAAAACCAAAACAAAATTCCATTCCCTGAACTAATTTCATATCCTAAACTAATTACATTTCCTAAACTAATTCCATTCCCAAAACTAATTCCTTATTCTAACTAAAACGATTTACTAACCTTTTTTCTGCAGGCGTGGAAGCAAAAGAGAGAGGAGGGTGGATACGAATGAGAACCACGAAGGGTAGAATGAGTCAGCTTTATATAGATTTTTAGTGACTGTTGTTAACTGGTCGTAATTGTACGATAACTTAACTACATCTCGTGTTCTGTGTCATGATGAATTAAGAACGATCCATGTTTTTGTTTTACACGAAAATTACAATGAACCTTGTTTTGGATTACAATAAAGTTATGAAAAATATATTTTTTGAAGATTACGACGAAATAATACGTCCCGTGTTTTTATGTTACGACTATGTTATGACAAATCAGGTACATCAGACCCTAAACTGTGAATTGCTAAACCCTAAACCCTGAATTGGTTAACCATGACAATAAGTAATGTAGTTGTTAACTAAAGACGAAGTTACAATAAATCGTTGTAATGTAGGTTCTCACTAACAACCAAGTTATGACAAATCTTCGTAATGTAGTCTTTTAGTAAACTACGAACATTGAAATTTCATACATAAGTAGTGAAACCATTAAGTTATAGTACTATTTTAAAACATAAACTAACATGAAATGAAATTTCATTAATACTTCAAACATAGAGTAGTTACATTAAACATTACGATAAACAAATTTAGTGATCAGATCCATCATTCATGCAATCATCACTACATTCATCACTTTCATTGAGTTCGCATTATTCATATGCATAATCCTTCATATCGTCCGGAAGATCTTCCTATTCACGGTTTTGCAGATCAACAAGATAAATGTCATATGTAGGTTTTTCTAGTGCTTCGACTTCATTTATAAATGAATCTTGTTGCACATGCGCTTTTTCACCACTGATTATTCGCCCCAAGGCGTAACTTTAATAGAAAATACTAAGATATTTATGAATATTTAACCCACGGGTATGTAATAAAACTAACTTGTTTAACTTTAGATGCCAAAATGAAGGATTTAAATTTGTTGTATCATTGTGCAGCATTGACATCCATAACTTCAAAATTGTTATGCCAAACACCTATATCGACGACCGGGTCAAACGGCCGACAATTGAAGAGACTGAATTCCATCTTCTCTAAACCGGGGAATTTCACTTCAATTATCTCTTTTGAGCTCCCATGGAAATATGTTTCACCTTTCACACATATTCCATAGTTTATAGTTGTCCAACGTCTTTGATACTCATAAGCGTGAAACGTATAACCTCGTGGGAAATACATAGGTGATGTGGTGATTTTAACAATCATGCCTTGAATAAAATTTGTGAAACAATAGAGGATAGAATGGATTGTCATAGTCAACATGGAAGTAGTACCATATTGATGAGTTGTTACATTACAAATTTTATATACATAACTATCTTTAAAATAATGAAATTTACATGTGTCTTCAACCACTTAACCAAGTGTTGATCTTTCCCTTTCTTGAGCTCCGTCTTCGATATCCCTTTGATAGCTTCTTCTACTTTGGCAACAAAGTTTATGCCTATGCAAATTTGTGAATAATTTAATTAGTGTATATATTTATATGAACACAAGAAAACTTTAACATATACATTTCAAAAGGCTGCATTTCCCTGCAGGATAGGAGTATATATGTGTGAGCGTTCTTGTGACACTCTTGTGGACTCGTCCACTGAAGATCTTTTAATTTCCTACCAAAACTTCCGATTTGGCAAAAGATATCTGAAACACCTTCCACTACATATGTTGGAAAAACACCACCATCATCATATCTTCTTGAAGCTCTTTTCTGTGTACGTACTTTTGACCCAAAGTAGCATGATCATATGTGAGATGTTTTTTTCATCAAACTCCCAATAACTATCGAACTGTCCACCTTTGCAAGATTTTTTGTTTTTCCTTTCAAATGTCTCATGAAGGGCATATACAGGTACATCCATCGGAAGTGAAATTTCCACCAAGCAATGCTTCGTGTGGGAGGTGGACTGCGAGAAGTTTAATGTCATAAATATGTCTGAGGAAATTTTTTCTCTGCATATTAAGATCGGGGGTATTACCATCTAGTTGTTAAATGACATCTTCAGTTAACGTATGTGTGCTAAGATTCATGAAAGAATCTCAAATGTCTACAATATTGTATATAAGAAAATTTAAACTTATTTATAAGAATTATATTAATATCAATTAATTAAGAACTTGCAAGAATTGAATTAGTTAACTGCAAGTGTTTTATGAACATATGTGGAAGCAACTCTGTAAATACAAATGGAAGTAATCGTTTCATAAACACATGACAGTCATGACTCTTCATCCTTGAAAACCTTTGCCCATGTTTAACACATATTAAGAGTTTTAAAATGTACCCATCAGAAAACTTAACTTCATATGCCATAATTGAACAACACTGTCTTCGCTTCTGATGACAATATGAAAATGGCAACTAAGATTTTCCCATTTTTTTAATATGCAACCATATCCTAGGATATGTTGCATACAAGTCCAACCTTGAGTTTTTGTTATCTTTTATCTTCCGTGGGACATCAATAATGTATGCATAATGTTGTTGAAGAAATTCTTCTCTATGTGCATCACATCAAGATTTTGTAATAGAAGCAAATAAATTTTACTCTTCATGATAAATTGTTCCCAGATAAGTATTGTGGAGCAGTGTCCCTTACTGTTCCCATTGACCAGAACAATGTTTTGTTCCTTCTGTACGGGTGGTTAATTTAATGAATCGCCGATGACATTTAAACAAATATATCTTCATATCATACTTTAACTTAAATGCTTATGTCCTTCTCATACAATAAGAACAAGATAATCTCACATGGGTTGTCAATCCTGATAGCATCTCGTATGCAAAAGAAAGTCACTTATGATCCACATAACAATTGCTAGCATAGTAGAATTTCTTTTCGATGAACAATTATACGTTCGGACCCTATTAACCATCGTTCCTTGAATTCTTCTATCAAAGTTGTAGAAAAAACATCAAGTGGACGCTTCAGATGCTTAGGGCCAGAGACTAGTATACTCAAGACTAAAAATTTCCTTTCCATACACATCTCTGGTGGAGGGTAACACGACATCAGGATTAATGGCCAAATCAATATTATCTTCATTACATTCCACATGGACTAAATCCATTTGTGCATAGCCCAAGATAAGCATTTTGAATGTTTCTAGTGAAATTTGGGTGTATCGTATTGAAGTGTTTCAACACTTTTGCATCTTATGGATGAGTGATATCTCCATCTGACTAACTATGTTCAGCATGTCATCTCATCGCTCTTAGAGTCCTTTCAGATTGATATAATCTTTTCAGCCAATATGTAATAGGTAAGTACCGCATCCTTTGGTACAATACTCTATTCTTCAAACCTCCTTGCAATTTATATCATTACTTCTAGAAAACATCAACACTCTCACAGCTTTGCATCGTTCCTCCAGTATCACTACAAGAAAAGAGGGCACTACCGATGGCATTCAGACCGAAAAATTTCCAATGGATTTCTGACGGAAATTGAGTTTGGTCGGAAATTTTTGACAGACCAAAATCAGTCGGAAAATCCGTCGGATTTCTGATGGACTCGTAAACCATCAGAAATTTTCATCGAATTTTTGGTAGAAAGGCTAACCGTCGGAAAACCATCAAAAAATTCCAACGGCTTTCCGACGACTAAAATTTTTGTATTTGAGTCGTTCGAAATTCATCGGAAACTTTTGACGGAATGGTGAATCGTCGGAAAGTTCCAACAGATTTCTCATCGACTTTTGAAATTTTAATCGTTATAAATCCGTTGTTAATCAGTTAAAAATCCGCCAGAATTTTATATATATATATATATATATATACCAAAGCCTGGATTTCTCTTTGTTATAGGGAAAACTCCAAATACAAAACTCTATAAACCAAAATTTCTTCCTCAAATCA
>CAJHQP010007286.1:0-33072 GCA_905132765.1 Moricandia arvensis
CCAATCTTAGATTAACACTAATGTATATGCGATCCTGACCATAATTTATAGTTCAAAGAGCATAACAACAATTTTTAAAATTTTATTAATACATTTCCGATAAAAATGTTTCAACTTAAATTTATTAGATTTTGTTTTTATGTTAGCCTAAGACTGCGCGTTAAACGCGGGTTCTGAATCTTAGTTATCAATTAATTTTTAAACTTGAAAAAAGTATTCTATACATGCGTCTTACTTATATAATGTTCTGAAGTTTCTTATCCATTAGGATCTATCTATCAATCTTAGTGAACAATATATGCAACAAATAAAACCTGATGAGACATACATGCATACACAGTTTGGTCACGTTATGATATGTCAGTGTCCATGGGCTCAATGTGCCCACTGGTGTGGCGTATCACATGGATCACCATGCCTCAGCTAGATAGAGGCTCGTGTGCTTTTCACACGTGAATTTCCTACGTGTGTAATGCACGTGTGTGTCTGGTTAATAAACTTAGCTGGAAATCCTGTGCTATGAATTCATAAATAACACAAATGGTCCTTACAGTCGACATGATCTGTGGTCAGAAATAGATTACAATTGACATTATAAAGATTTGCTTTTGTGGACTGCTAAATAGGCTACAGTTGAGAGGAGGAGATAACATAAGGGCCATATATAAGAATAGAACTTGATAGGAGCTACAAGCCCCGTAATTATGATCAAACGAGTCAGCCCAAGATTATTTCATTTCTCCCATTACATCTCAACAGTCGGGCGGGCAGATGTTTTAAAATAGTCTAGTAGTGACACAGATATCTCAATCTAATTCCTTTACATTTTATAATTTGTTCGTTAAGTAGCTAATAAATGTTTCCTCACACAAGAGTTAAACAAAATTATACCACACATCGTTTCTAAGAATCAGCACTTTAATGCAAGTGTCCTTTTATATCAATCCGCGAACCCGAGTGTGTCATGTCTACTAACAACATGATCATTCAATAAGTATCCGGCTTTGAAACAAATTTAAGAAATATATGTTATTTAAAATTTTATATACGCTTGCAAAAGACCGCTAAATTTTAAGGTAATCTCATAAATTTCAGTACACGCGCTACCGATTGAACCACCATCGGTCAAACCGCGTAAATTAATTATTTTGATTTTTATTTTACATCACTATTATGTTTTTTTTTTCATTAAGTTACGTAATAATTTTATTTGCTACCATATATACTTTGTATATTTTTTGTTTTGTTGAACTTTGTAAATTTTTAGTGTATATAATATCGACTTAAAACTATTTTAAATTCACTATGTTATTTGAGATAAAGTGAACATAATGATTAGAGAACCATACATCTAGTTGACATGTGATTTGATATTAGTGATATCAACAAACTATTACAATCTTGATGTGTCTTACAAAGTTTTAAATTATTTTAAATATTTTGTGTATTCAGAAATAGGATTAAAACAAAGAAAATAAAATTTAAATACTTTTATAATTCTCTATATATAAATAAATGGCTAATTTTATTTATACTTTGCATATATAATTATATATTATAATTAATTAATGCGCGTCATCCGCGGTTTTCGCCCAAATAACCCTAATTGATCCGGGTGGAAAATCTGTTTGGATTCATAGTCAGGTGTGATCGTGGTCAAAAAATTGCACAATACTATCAATTGCGATTTGTCTGAGCTACTATCAAGTATATATCTAATATGTGTGAAAAACATCTAAATATTATAAAACTATGTCAATAACATCACACCAATTATATGTTAATTATACATGACACATCCACATCAAGTAAATTTAATTGTGTTGTAGAAACTATCATAATTGGTTTAATTGATTCGAAAAATATTCTTTGCCTGGGATCAATCGCGTAATTAAACACACAAATTCAATTAAAAAACCAAATAACCGACCCAAACAAATAAACCGCACCAAACTTAAGTCTAATAACTGATCCAGACTAATTGACGTGTGATGAGAGAGGGAGCTCAGAGCAGAGAGAGACGAGAGAGATGATGCAGAGAGAGAGATGAGAGAGAGAGAGCAGACGAGAGAGAGAGAGATGAGACGAGAGAGAGAGAGAGAGAGAGAGGGAGAGCTGAGAGAGAGGAGACGAGCAGCACGCAGAGAGACTGAGAGAGATGAGAGAGCAGACGAAGAGCAGAGAGAGAGAGAGAGAGAGAGAGAGAGACGAGAGAGAGAGAAGAGAGAGATTTCAGTTTACATATGATTAATTGTTAATTTTAAAAGCTGACCTCTCTGGTTGTTTTTGTTTTTGTGTTTTGTTTTGTGTTGTTGTGTGTTTTGTTGAATGTTGTTGTTTGTGTGTGTTTTATTGGTGTTTGAATTTGATCTGTTTTTGTTGGTGTTGTTGTGAATCTTGTCTTTTTGAATGATTGTCTTGAATTTATTCTTGTGTGCTGAGTGTGTGTTTGTTTGGAAAATCACAATTAATAATTGTTTTGATCCATTGATTTGTTACTACCTTCGCGGACCAATTCTATGTGATCGAGTACGATGTCGTGTGTGTAATCGCAGCAATCTGCGTAATGTGATTATACATGTCACGTCGTAATTTAAATATATTTCAAAATGATAACATCGGGGTTTACGTATCTTAATTAAACATAAACACTCATAGCTTACCGGTTGATATTTCTCTCTTCTACTAGTTTCTCTATGAACACATCTTTGAATCGGATAGAAGCAGCTTGATAAATTAAGCCAAACCATCTTTCTCTAGACGTGAACAATAATTTCCAGGAGCCGTTCAATGCTTAACTTGCAGGCCCTCTTCAGGCTTCGGCTCTTCTCTTCTATCCTCTTCATTAGGGTTATCCCAGATAAAAACAAACTTCTGCATTAAAATTCAAACCTGTTAACTCTTATGTTTCTATCATAGTCTTGGAATCTTTGTTCTCTAGGGCTTGATCGTGTGCTGGAGTTACAAGTGTAAGAGTGCTCTTAAGTTCGAAACAAGCTACCCTTTTTTCATGTCAAACACTCATTTCTCTGGCGGTATTAGAGAATTAGCCGTTGCGATGGTTTATTGCTGCGTCGTCGGTCGTCGGATCATTTTGTTTTTAATTAGACTTTTATTAATTATTGTTTGACTCATATAATCAATTATAGGAATCATTAAACCAATTGCTGTAGTTTTTTGTAGCATTGTATTAACATATAGTTGGTGATGCTTATTAACATATTTAGCTACGTGAGATGTTTTACACCATTTACTAGAGATATATGTTGGTGCTAATTGACAAATTTTTTTCCTTCTCATTATTCTTTTGTGATCGTGATTCCATGCTATAACCATCATTAATTTATCATATCTATTTCACTTCATAAATACATATAATTTCTCCAATTAAATTAACCAATCATGACATTCATCTATCATCCCTATGTTCCACATATTAACTCTTAACCAAAATGGCAGATTCAGACTGCACCACACATCTCTTCTTCTTTCCTCTCCTATGCTGTTAAGAAATATTTGTTCCTCACCTTTCCTCTTGCCGCGATTTTGAAGCTTGAAGCAACTCGTAATTCTTGTGCGTTTCATCATGAAAAATTTATGTGGAATTCATTTACAATGTTGTGTTATAACGTTTTAAAAGGTAAAAATTGATGATAATATTTGTGCAGATTAAAACAATTTTGAAAATTTGCTGTTATGAATTCCAGGTCTATATTTATGTCTGTTTCGATGTTGAAATTTTTTCTGCGACTACTATTAAAAAGGTGCTATATCTCTGGCTAGTGCTAAATGAATGAAATATTTAATGCGAGTTTTTAAAGATTAAAAAGCGATTTTGAAAACTTGTTTATGGTATATTTTAGTGTCCGTATGATTTCTTGGTGTGTGGAATTTCATTAGATGATATTATATACATGCAGTAATGTAAATCTCTGACAAAATCAGACTAAAAAGTCTGATTAGTGTAGCTGCTAAGGATAATTTATGGTATTACCAAGAGAAGTAGTTTTATTGATATGATGATATTATTGTATAGTAATGCACTAGATTAGTATTAGTAGAGAGAAAATTGCTACGGTGGTGGAAATTATTTTAAGATTCTTCATAATGTTAATTTTAATGACTAACTTTTCATTTTATTCAGTGAAAATGTTATATATTCCACCTCACAATGATTTGTGCTTTGATTGCACAGAGACATCTATATGAAGGACATAATTCTGTGGCTTGAAATAAAATGAGAATATTACTAAGCGAATCAATCACAATAATTAAGCTACCACTACAAAAATACTCAATCAAAAATATATTAATATTTGGGTTTACACTTTAGTGATTATTGTTTTTGAGCTTAATTGTTGAAGGCTGGTGGTGTGAGTTTCTAAATGTTTTTATAATATTTAGAAAAAATATTAATTAGTCTATTTTCATCATAACTTAAAAGTATTTTTAAAAATTGTCATTCATAACAGGTTCAATTTGCAACAGTCGCGATATCAAACTTGTCGGCTTAGAATTGCAATTTCCCCAAATAAAATGCGTATATCAGAAGATGTGTGTGAAGCGGCAGAAGATGAAATTCACACGATGTGTCTTAACAGAATCAGTGGAGAAGGTTACATACTCTGCTTGATGGCAGTGTAATTTTCAGATAAGATAAAAGCTAGATGAATATAAGATGGAAACGCGATATATTAGTTATTTTCCAATGATATTGTAGTCGAACAATGCTATCATATATTTGAATCGATGAAGACGTTTTTAGTTATCTACTGCAAGTAAATCATGCAGAATTGTAGAAGTGCTTCTACATGTGGAGCTTAACCAAACGGTCATGTAAAGAAAAGGATGATGAAACTGAGGATGATGAACTGCTGATGCTCTATTTCGGTCTATCCGACTAGAGAGGCTACTGATATAGAGACTACTGATATAGAGCGCTCGGAGCATGGAATATCGCTACCGAGAATGATGAACATTGATAATGAATGTATTGGTGGTGTGCTCACATTTACGAAGATAGTTGAGATGCATGAGATATCACGAAAGAGATGAGCTTGTGTTTGAAGACTACAGAAGCAAGACTATCAGTTTAAGTAACATAGTTGAAGTAAACACCAGTTGTCTATAAGGAATGCGTGATATAGCTACGGATTTTGCGTTTTTAGCGTCAAGTAACACCAGTGTCTATAAGGTAATTACGAATCCAGGAAAGTCGCATTAGCCTCATGCACTCATCCTTCAGAAGCCCCATCATCATGATGCTTAATCGACTTATTGCACATCTCAAACTGTTAGTACGACCCAAGGAAATATATTCTGAAAGCATCCAAATCATTCACATATCTTTAAGATGACATGGGCCTATAAGTTCAACTATCCTTTGCGGCACTCCTCTAATAACCGACCAAGCGTAGGAATAAGACATCCATCTTCAATTTATCATTACATGCGCCTTCATAGCCACCAGCTTTGCTCTCCACATCTTTCATGGTGTATCTTCTCTAGCGTTTCCACCGAAGTAATAATCCACAAACTTAGAACTCTCTAAGCTTCAAACTATCCTTGGATACTCATGGCAGTCTTAAGCCATAAATGATGAGTGAATGATCCCTTCACTAGCAATAGCATCATGGGCACACCAATCACCGCAACCATGCCACATCATCTTCTTGAGCTACAAATGCGTGCGCATGAGTAACATCCACGATTCATTGGAGCTTTATCGTATCGTTCATCAAGCATGTGGCAGAAATGCTGAAATGAAGAGGATGGCTTCGTGAACCATACTAAACTTGCGTCTTAAGATTCTTGATCACATCGATTGTGTCGCTCACAAAGCATTTGGTTTTGAATCTTGCAGTCTTCGTGTATGCTTTCTCTTTGCGCACTTTCATTTTCTGCTACAAGACGTTACAAACACAACAACTCAATTACAAATCCAAACCGCATAGCACCAACATCAATTAAGCTACACCACGAACTCATACTACTACATACTAAACCAAAAAGTCACAACACACCGCCATTCACAAACTACCATTTATCCGAGTTTAAGTCAAATTATTTAACATGTGCTTCTTAGACTTTATTTTTTCACGCCATTCAACAATTTCGCATAAAACATAGCAGTCAAAACGCCCACAAATTCGCAATCCCAAAAATCTTCTTCACAAAATAACATAAACACCATCTTTTGAAGTAGTAGTAATGAGAACTCTTTATGTGAGAGTTGAGAGTTTTGCTATCCAAGCTCACTGTGCAGCAACAGCATCCTGTTAAAGAAACGTTGTATCTGACTATTAGTTGCTAGAGTATTTTGGTATATTTTCGTACACTCATCAGCTTCACAGCAAAATACTCCAGAAAAGGTATGCCAGTTTAAGCAGGGCTTAGACCATCCAACTCGAATGCTAGGAGGAACCGAAGCCTTTGAGTAGTTGAGAAATGGCGACACATAATGGACTGACAGGGTGATCCATAACGGTGGTGAAGAGCAAACGCCACCCTACTGGAAAAAAAAACTATCAAGTTGTGCTGAAACCTGCTGAGGTTAAGAGGACTCGTCGACGGAGAGTCTCAGATTCAATATTCCTCTTCCTTTAGATTCAGATAAACCTGCTGACTTTGATGAATACACCAGTTGAGCTTATAATGAACTTTTCTGAAACAGATACAATACCTCTGAAAAAGCCTGAGTAAAATGTTCAGGCATTTTGGACCAATAATGGAGTCACAAACTAAGGTTGACAAGGAGAATAAACCGGGCAAGAGTAGTTTATTGGCAAGGGTGCTGATGGTGAGGTAGCTTATAGAAGCGCGGGAAGGTATAACATCTTTGGAACGAAGGTTGTGAATTACAATGCTCCAGTGTTATATTAGTGAAACATTCAACATTCAATGAGACCACTGTTTGAAGATCTTGCTGAACTCTCAGAGAGATGCAGAATCATAACCTTGACTAAAGACTTATGTTATGATCTTTCCTTGAGGAGATTGTAAGATCCAAAAGAAGAGTAAAATAATCAACTTTGGATTAATACATTCAACCAGAACCTGAACCATCCATACATTGTTTTTGATTGGATGTCTGCAATAAAGTGAAATATACATTTCATTTGCACCAACTATGCCAAGAGGAGAGAGAAAAGAATACGATATATCTAGATTCTAGACATATGAACTTGTTAAAACAGCTCCATCTCCTAGTTCGCAGATCCCTCGCCTAGAATCATAAGCATTCCCATATTATTTGCTGACAAATCGTACACATACCTGCATTGCAGTTTTTGTAATTGCATTCATCAGAAAGCAGTAAACCCAAAAAAAAACCAAGTGTTTTTACAGCTAATCTTCTTACTTGTCTTGCTTGGCTTCCTCTCCAAAAAACGAAAGACACAATCCACTAACACACACAAGAATGAAGGGGGAGCAAAACGTCCAGGCTTAACTTACACATAGTTCAGATAGCGATATGTGATTTAACATATGAGAGATTATGATTGTTTTACCTGAGACCGTTACTACAAAGAATGCTTTGAAAGATGCCATTTTGCTAAACCGGGTTCGCTTGTTTGATGCAACTGTTTCCTTTGATAAATGCTGTGCAATCTCTTTCAGCAACACCAACTGAGCTTTGTCTGTTTCGCATAGATACAATGGTATGTCTCAATGACTCCCTGTCAGCCTCAAGTGCTTGAAGCCTTGTGTAAAGCTTCTCAATATCTGGCTCGTTAACTCCTTGCTGAGTCATGACCACTGGTTCTTGGTACCTCAGGAGAACTCCAAAGATCACCATTCAACTTTCCCTTGCTCATCTTACTAGGCTCTTCGTCAAGCTTAACTTCAGAAACTCCCACATGAATGGAGTCAATAGTATAACTCTGTCACTACTACAAGACATAGGGAGAGTCTTCAAAACATGTTCCCTTTTCTTCTTTTGCATTTCCCAAAGGCGAATTTGGATCATAATATGGCCATCTTGGAGAATGACCAACCATCACCTTTTCCACAACCTCAACATTTCCATCTGGTCCACTCGGATTCTCATCATCCACACTACATTTCAAAGTGTACTCACACGGGTAAACATCAAATACCAACCGTGCTAGAGTCTCTACCAAAACCAAGAATCTGATCATGCATCTCTGCTTCAGTTAGCCCATAGCTCAGCAACGTATCCTTGTAAGCTGCAACCTCATAAGACAAGGCCTCTATAGCTTGCTCTTTCTCATACAACAACTCCTCCAGAACCTTAACCTTTCTTGGTCATGCGTCATCTTCTCATCAGCAAACGCTTTGAATTGCCGAGCTTCCATCTGTATCTCAGCCTTTTCTCTCTGCAACCTAAGTATCATCGACATAGTCTCGTTAGCTGCTGAAGCAGCAGCGTTTCTCTCTTCTTCAAGCTCCAAGTGAGATCTTTCACCGTCTTTCTTTGGCTAGAAAGATCCTCAAGTAAAGCAGTCACATCATTCACTAGTAACCTTGCGTTTGAAGATGAATCAGAAGAGCCTCGTAACAACAACATCATGTTCCCTTCTTTAATTGAACTTTCTTTTCACCGTTCTAGTCCAAAGAATCTGAAGAACATGCCCCAATGGAATAATCAAGTAAAGTCACAGACCTTTCACAACGTCTCTTAAAGGAAAGCTCAATTCTGAATCCATGGCTAGACAAACTAATCTCAAATGCTAACATATAGCCAGACTAAGTACGTTGCCAAAAAACCCTAAAGACATGACCTTTGTAGCGGAAACAAGCACAATAATGAGCCACCGACCTGAACAAAGACCCAAGAAACAAACAGGAGAAGATGAATGAGGATTCTCAAAACCCAGAGAAGGTATATAAACAAGAGCTCAGGAATTTAATGAATATATGTAAATCTTCTTTAACATGAACACGAAACTTAAGGTGGTGCAGCTACCTATTCATAAAAACCTAAACTGCGTTCCAGGACAGAGAAATGCTAGAAACCTGGCGGGATACTGAGAAGGGAGTAGGAGATGAGAAGAAAGATCCTTGTTTTTGTGTTGATTATTCATCTTCCCCAGCTATCTCCTTCTTTATCGGAGCGGTTGTCATTGTTCTCTTGGGTTATATGTGCCCGCTTGAAGAGTAAGATCATCATATATCCCAAGGTCCTTAGCATTGGAGTATTAATTTAACAAAAAATATAATATAAATATTTGAGTAGACCCCATCAAAAAGCTAAGGATGCGTTGTAGATAAAATTCTAAAATTAAAAACCGATTTTAATGAGTTCTTGTACTGTTGCACAGCGTCCACTTGCACATCGTGGCGACCGTGATATGGCTACTATTACTCATTTTTTATTAATCTTTTAAATAGAAAAAAATTCGTCTCTAGAAAGACCCAAATTGGGTTTTTATTAGGCGATAATCATGCCCTAATATGCATGAATAGGTTGTCGTTTTTTGTGGGAGAAGGCAAAAATTAAATTAAATGTTGAGAAATTGTTTTAAATTACTAATTTATAAAAATATCTCAATCAAAAATATAATAACATTTAGATTTTATACTTTACTGATAGCGTTTAAGATTTAATATCAAGAGATTGGGTTTATAAATGTTTTATAAATATTTAAAAAAAATTAACTTAATATTATTTTATCACAAATTTAAGTATTTATAAAAATAGTCATTTACTAATGCGTAATATTTGAAAAATACTATCAATTCTTGTTAGAATTTGTAATTTTTCCTCTAAAATGTTTTTGTCTAACGAGAAATTGAGTTAAATGCATTTTTTGTCGGTTCACCAAAACAGATGTTTTTGTGAGTTTGTGTAATTTACTAATTGGAGAGAAATTTGTGTACAGACAGGGAAAGTTAGATCCGAAGAGTTAGAAATTGATTGTAATGAGCAAAGTTAGAACTACAATCATAAATCATATCTTGATGATTTTTTTACGATCGTATATGAGCTAAGTTAGGACTTATAATATTTTGTTAAGAAGTTAGGAGTTATAATTGTACCTTGCAAATTTGATTTACAATCAGATTGAAAAAATCTCTTTACCAATTGTAATGATTCGTCAAACTACTGCAGCTGAACAGAAGCTTAAACGAAATTTTGACTCAAAGTTCTACCAGCTTGGTCATATATAGTTTTCTTTATATAGATTAATCATACAAACACTTACACCAAGAAAAAAAGACATCAAATTATCAGTAATATTAGGTAGATCACTGTTTGATCTCATAATTTTTTTGTAAAGGTCATACATGATTGTATAACAGAAAAGTATAAACAAGTTTGACATTAGATAAGGTTGCTTGACATATCTAGGGTGATCGGCATTTAGCTGTTGAATGGTTTGATTCGATATCGTTATTGTTTGGTTTGGTATATATTCAAAATATTTGGATATTCGTGAAGTTTTCAGAGCAAACAAATAATCAATATCCGTAAAAACAAATAAACCATAAATCATAAAAAAAATAAAGTCGATATCCGCTATCGCTTTCATCAATATAGATATGTATATGTGAATTAATACTAGAAGTATAAGTGTATAATTGTTGATCGATAAGTATATATTTAACATTAGATATATTTATAAAATTACATATAAAATATTTAAATTAGAATATAAAAAATTTTTAAAACTATGATTTTTATAAAATTCATGTTTATAAATACATTATCAACTAATTTTAAAATTTTATGAACATATGATATTCAAAATCTTTATTTTCTTTATGTAAAGAGATTTATTTTTTTAAAGACAAACTTTCGTACTTTTTTCTAGATTTATTGTATCGAACAAAAAATATAGATATCTGTAATTATTTATTAATATTGTAAAATATTCATAAATATTTGTAAATTTTCTGGAATCACATATATATTTTTGAAGCAAATCAATTCAGAAAATAGATATTGCGTAAAATACGAAATAAAATCATAAATACTGAAAATTATGACAGTATTCGATATGTATCTACGCTAGACATATCTACTCTAAAGTAGAAAAATTACAAGGAATTTTGGTCTCTTTATTATTAAATTGTGGCATAAATTAGAGAATTAATGGATGGTTGTACATGTCAAGAGGTTATAATAAAGAACAAATCTAAAAAATAACACAAAAAAATGACAAAAGATATGTCATTAAAGGCAATGACAGTATATATTTATTCTACTGATATATAAATATAAATAATAATAAAAAGAACAAAATAGTATTTTTGAAGAAAATTTCAACTGGAAACTTCATTTTAATTCTTTATTTTCAAAAATATTTTAAGATCTTGAAATCTTTTAAATAATATAATTTAAAATAATTATTTTAAAAATTTAAATCTTATTATATATTTTTTATTAATCATAAATCTCACCTTCTAAAAGTTCGTACCCTTCAAATTTAAACTTAAGTGTAGATTATCTTGTTAATAAAACAGATTTTGCTCATTTTAACTATTGTGTACTAATTTGTGATAAAAAAAATTATGACTATCTTGAAATATTTCACTATGATAAATAAGCGAAATTAAATAAAAATTGAAAAGAATAACTTATAAACAAAAGGGGAAATGAAAATTATTATTTTAACTTCTAAACCATTATGCTCAATTAATCCTACAGCTTAATTAGCTATAAGTACATAAGATAATAACTTTTATGTTTTGGTCATAATTCTTAACAAAATCGGAAGTACATAAATGAAAACTAATCCTACAACATAATTAGCTATAAGGACAAAAAATGTTAAATGAAAATTTGAATCCACCATAGTTTCAAATGTTCGAACTCACTAGACTTTAAGGCTCTGTACAAATGGACAAAACCAAAACCTGTATTGAAGGATCCTGCAACTAGAAGTGGTCATGAGATTGAAGGAGCCCAAAAGAATTTAATAAGTTTATTAAAACAACTTTTTTTTTAAAATTGTGGGGTTTTATACAATATAAAATTTTTAGAAAATTTAGACGCCTAAACCAATATTTTAGACGCCTAAACCATGTCTGCAACCACAGGAGGAGATGACTTATAGTGGTCATGTGCATTGACTCAAGGAAAGATGTTTCCGGCAGCTTTATAAGACATGCATGAAAGCAAGAGAAGAGAGCTTAAAGGTAGGAGAGGACAAAGATATAGTAAGAAACCTCTTATATATACACATCTTTGGCGTAATGATAAGGAGAGTACAATACATTGGAGGTACTAATAGACACAATACAATCATTCACTAGCTGTGAACATCACCAACAATAAAAAGAATGAACTTATGTGATAAACTCGGACATAGAGGCAGCTTCGTATTCAGAGACCAGCTGAAACCAAACCATGCAATGTTACAATTCCAATCAAGGGTGTTGTCTTCAGTGACCACCGGTAGAAACTGTACAGGCGATGGCGGTGACTCCATCTTCTTCATCGCTTCAACAGCCATTGTTTCTGGTCCAATTGTCCTCGGCTTCCTGTTTACAAAACAATAGGGTCAACATAAACCAATGTTTATAGGATCTAAAGCAGAGTTTTTACCTGTTGCACATTTCTCCAACACTGATTTGAAGATAGCTTCTCCACTTGCTTTAAGAGTCCTGCGAAGATCCCCATCAGTAAATGTACCGATCAAGCGATGATGTTCATCCACCACAAGCAAACACCCACATCCTTTGCTGGTTAGCTCAACTAACTGATCCATAATCAAGTCTCCTTCTTTACAAACCGGAAGCTCTTCTTTCTTCTTCATAACATCCTTTACCTGCAAGAAATAATAATATATTCACACCCAACTCTAAAGGTTCTTAAGTAGGCATGGGGGGAAGTAGTTTTTCTTTTATAATTTTCAGATTGTGTCTGTTCAAACCGAGTTATACGCAATGTCCTAAATCACTCAAAATACTAAAAAAATAAATAAAATTAAACTAACCAAAATATACAAATCATTAAAAAAACCTTAGCTAAACTACCAAATATTCTAAATAATTAAAAATCCGATATAAAACAACTAAAATTTCTAAAATACTTAAATTATATAAAAATTAATAGGAAATGGACATTTTATTTCTTATTTGTAATGGCTTTATCCATAATTATTCTCTCACTAATAGTTAAACTGCGCATATTAAGAACAGAAAAATTGACTATTCTATTGTGCGGTCAATGATTATGGAAAATAAATATGCTCAAGCAATTATTAAACCTGCTTGATTACAAATATTTACGGCATCTCCATTCCATAATGGAGTATGAACAAAATAAAATAAAATTTACTTCATAAATAAAAGTAATGTTTTTATATATATATTTTTTTTTACTCCATTTCCACTTCATTTTTAAATAAAATAGAATAAATCATAGATGGGGATGATCTTAAGGATGTTTATTTGGGTTTGGATAATATACGATAACCAAAACACTTACCCCTTAAACTCCATAATGAGTATGTAATTAAAAACGGTCTAGATCGGTTTAGTTAGAACGTCCATGTCTATTCTTAAGGTTATTAATCTGGAGATCAAACCTTGAAGATCAAGCTCTTGCCGATCCTTACCAGCGGGAATGATTAGCTCCATACTCCTCCTTCGTTAGATTCCTAGCCGCCATGAGCGCAACCGCAATCGTATCCCCAAACACCATCTGAATCGCCGTAGAGGTCACGGGAGCAAGATTAAACGGACACAACTCCCTCTGCAACGGCAAATGCACATTCATATCGCAAACTCCAGCGAGCGGATTCCCAGGAACGGAGGTAAGAGAGACAAGGAACGCGCCTCTAGCCTTGGCGCAGGGGACGAGGCGGAGAAGCTCCTCGGTGGCGCCTGATTTGCTGAAGAGAACGAGAACGTCGCGGGATGAGAGAGCGCCGATGTCGCCGTGAAGCGCGTCGAGAGGGGAGAGGAAGGAAGAGCGGAAGCTGAGGGAGATGAGGGTCTGGGAGATTTTGTTGGCGACGAAGGCTGATTTGCCGACGCCGGTGAAGAAGATGGTGCCGGCGGTGGAGAGGAGGATGCGGGAGAAGGATAGGGTTTGGGAGAGGTCGAGGTGTTTGAAGAAGTGGTTGAGGAGATCTTGTTGGGATTTGAAGAGGCTGAGGAGGTTGTCTTTGGAGATGGTCTTGGTGGCCGTGATTGGCGGAAGGAGAAGTCGAGGTGTGGCGGTGGGAGAGATCCCATTGTTGATCTGAGAAAGAGAGAGATCTCTGTTAGATTGATCTTGAGAGAGAGATCTTTTGCTTTCAAGAGAGATCTTTTAATAAAAGCAGAGAGTGCATTAATGGAGATGAGGGGTAAAACGGTAAATTGATGACTCATTTGCATTTTTTTCGCAGTGATTGAGTGAGTTTTGAGGTGCGTCGGTGCTTGGATTATTAGAGGTAAAATTAGCGTTTACAAAATTAATTAGTCATATATTTTGGGGGTGATAAGTTCATAACTATGGCAAAGAACTTGAATCAACGGCTGCTCAGTGCTCATAGCAGAACAAATGATTAAACACTTTTTCTCAAAATAAAAATATGGTTATTCACTAATATTCAAATGAAATATGATTCAATATTTTTTTGAGAAATTGTCAAAAATATCATAAGTTAATACTACTTTGCAAAAAATATACACTATCAATAATATATTCACATTTTGGTTTACACTTTATTGATTATTGTTTAAGATTTACTGTTAAATGGGTGTAGTTTAATTTTTAATTTTTTTTACAAATATTTAAAAAATTATTAAAGTCTATTTTCATTAAAAGTTAAAGTATTTTGTAAATAATCATTCATTAAAGGTAAATTTGCAAAGTTATATAAAATTTAGTGTATAAATAAAATTCCTCCATTTATATATATATATATGGTATGATAATGTCGATTATACGTTTACTATATTACTCAACACATAGACAGAGATCATCACCAGAAGGGCGAAGTCAACAAACATAAATGCTTACTATTTTGTGAAATTGTTCTTTGAATTTGACCATTGCTGTATATGAGTAGTTTTTAGTTTCACATGCATTTTTAGGATTAAGAAAAAAATAATAGACAATCCTATGTAATGCATGTGAAACTGTTTGAAATAGAAAGGATGAAAACTACAAATTCATATGCCTCAAAAAAAAATTATGATTTTTCCTCCTATTTGTAGTGTACTTTCAAGACAATTGGTGAAACAAACAAAAATGTGGAACAAAGTTTAGTGGAATAATATGATTAATTCTGCAAATGGTTGAAAAGTATTATTTAACTTCGAAGGTAATTTATCTTGTACATGATGGATTTGTTTCGCTGAAATTGCGAGGTTGTAGCTTTCACCACTAACACCATCTTGACAATTTGGCATAGGTCTCTGCCATTATGGAATATCTATTAGCTTTGAGTGAATAATAGAAGAAAGAGTTTACTTCAGGCTGATCTTCACAATACACAAGAAACTCCTTTGTACGGTAAATTTAAGCTAAGTATGAACAATCTGAAATCAGTTTGAAAACAAATCTCCACTAATAAAAATCATAAATGATGTATCTTGATAAAAAAAAACGAAACATTTTTAATCTGGATAGAATCTAGGAAATCTATATTAAAATCTAATAAACAACATTTACTAGATTGAATTAAAGGTACATTAACAAAGTTTTGAAACTTAAGTCTAGCAAGTGAGAACAGAAGCGTTATTATGTCAGGCCTTGTCTACGATAGTATCACACTCCTAAACAACATCTTCTACAAATCTACTGAATCTTGGGTGATCTTTGAATAATCTCATGAATGTTCAAAAGAAACTGAGAAACTAAAAGTTATTTATTCTTAATCATCCTTGAGAATGAGATGTTAACCCGGAAACAGAGGTTGTTTCCAACTTCATCATTGAGTAAGTAACTAGACATCAACCCAGCAAGCTCATCTGCACAAAACATCATCGAAATTCATTATAGTTACAGGCTTCCCACAAAAAATAACAGACATGAGATGCCCAATGGGTAGAGAAGAGATATAGATTCCAATATAGATTCCACATATTTAAACCAGGGATGTGCCAGACGTTTGTGTTGTTGTGCTTCTGAATTCGATTCACCGTGGGAGAGATGCTTTACGTCAGAAATGGTATCAGCGCCAGCCGGGTCCCGGGTTGAAGGATTATTTGGGCGGACGGCCAAGACACCTCCCGGTTAACCAAAAAAAAAGAAAATAGGCACACGAAAAACATGAAAGTAGCTTCTTCTTAACCCTAGGTTAAATCCCAAGTAAGATCTATAATGGACAACTTGTCTTTGGTCAAACAAAAGGAATCCTCAAGTTCAGACACAAGAAGTCCCCATAACACATTCTTGACAAGGCAAGAAGAACAAACCGTCTTCAGAATCACGTTTCCGATCCAAAACGTGTCAAGACAATCTTAAAGATAGTTGCGTTGAGGTAAACCTAAGAACGTGAGCAGAGAGTGATTAACATACCATCATCCGGAGGTGCCAGGTCGGTTTCCCGCTCGATCTCGGTCGACCCAAGTATTCTGGATCGGATTGAATCCTCTCATACCCACCCGATTTGGGTCGCCCGGTGTGTCCACTCCCCTGCCGCGATTGTTGCTGATACTGAAGGTGGTCAGGCAATCCCAGAATCGAAGAAGAAGCGAGTACAGGTTTCTCGTCTTTCCGGACAAATCCTGGCCTAAGATGCGGAGGAACGAACCGGTCAGGTTTCGAGGAAACGGACGTCAGAGTCGGAGCAGTTTACGTTTTTGTCGGATTCCTGAGTCCGAGATGGAAATGACAGCGAAGAAGCAGGTCCGGTGTGACCTAAGGGACGGGAGAGAGATCTGATTCGGATCTGGATCAGAGATTGGTTGATCCGGAGTCTTGGGAGCTGTAGGAGGCGTAGTGGAGGCGGAAGCGAGGGAAGATTTGAAGGGCTTCGGGGAGGGTTTTGGTGAGGACGAGCATGCGGCCATTGGAACGAGCAACAGAGGAATAAGAAGCAGGGGACGAAGGATGTTTTTGGAGGATGTGGTTGTAGTTCATGGGTGTGTTCTTGTTGTTGGGTCTTGCCATTCAATCTTCCCTTCTTCTCTTTGTTTTTTTTTATATTTTGGGATTCAAAGGAAGAACATGAAGACACGGATCTATGTTTTGTTTTCCGTTTCTCTTTTGTCTACCTCTAAATAAAGAAGAAGAAACATAAAAGGGAGACGCAAGTGATAGTCATTATTAGGCACATCACCACATGACACGTTTCCATAATGGTATCTATAATAGTTATTTATTCAACACCCTACTGTTTCTTTTTTAGTTTTTTAACACTTCACATTAACCATAAACGTTTAGAGACTCTTTTGGTTTCGATTGATTCAGATTTTCAGATTTTTGGTACTATACTCATAAGTCTCATTTTAGTTTTACTAATTATGAGATCGGGTTTAATTTAGTTACTTCCGATTTTGGTTCAGATATAATTGTAACTAATGTCTAAAATCGTCTAAAAATATATTTAAAAACTTGAAATTTTTTGATAATTTTTTACAAATATATAATAATTTTTATATCTCATTATAAATTAATTAAATTATCTAAATTAAATAAATTGTATTCAAAACGACAAATAAAACAAACTACAAAGATCCTTCGAATACTATAAAATATCTAAATTACTTTAAAATATATAAAAATATTAACATATTTTATTAATTTCGGAAACCATCTGATCCTAATTCGGATTTTGATTCGGTTCGGATTATACCAAAACCCAAAATACTAAGCTCAAAAGTCCCATTCCTGAGATGAGTCTCATTTCTCTTTGAGAATATCGAATTGGAACACTACTTGACAATGAACCATAACTATTTTCTTTCCTTACTCTAGTTGTCCGAAGAATGAGTATCCACATTCCCATCCACTTATGTTGTGGCTTTTTTAAATGAAATAAATGTTTGAACTATGGGTGCTTGTAGAACCAATCCAACTCCATTTGATATAGCTTCTTCTTTAGCTCACTTATCACCTTCGCGATGAAACATTTTGATGAAATCTTAAGTACCGTCACATAGCCGGTTGCATGAAAGTACATCTTTATCGGTTGTATGGCTTCAGTTTCTTCCTCTGCCAACCTGCAATCCATTAAAAATGTTCAACTAAATTAAATTTTAAAACATTTACTAAGTAGTTCATTGTTATACAATCCAACATTTAAAGTTTAACTAAGTTCTCCTATGTTATACAAACCGAACACTTGAATTTTTATGAAAACTAATTGTTATACTATGCAAATTTATTGAAGTTTCTTATATTTTACAAATTTTGCCTAGTTATTCAATTTGAACTAAACTCTCTCAACTTTAATTACATATTGTCTGCATATGTTTCATGTTCGGACACTAACTTTGTTTCTTCTGAATCGTTGAAGTATTTTTACGTTTTCTACTTCATTTTTCTCCTCTTCATTCTCCTCTCTCTCTTCCCGTTTATGGCTTACATCAGTTAATATCGGTTACAACTGGGTCTTCTATAACTTATGGTTTGAAACGGTTTTGCTAGTGGTTACAACTTGTTTTATTGAGGTTTCGACGGTATCCATGTTATGGTTTACACCAATTATTGCATGAGAAATCAAGTTTACTCCATAGCTTTTTCGTGTGGATCAACTATATCTTAAATGGACAAATGCACAATTTGTACGAAAAGCAACCTTCTTCATTTGATGCATCGTTGATTTTGATGTGGTTTAATTTCGATGGATTGATGGTGATAACGATCGATTGGAAGAAAGAGATGAATGAGGCAAATTTACAGACATTTAATCGAGATTTTAAGTTTATATAGTGAATTTAGGCGCGTGAGAATGGGGTTGGGGTTGTGGATAGTATGGTTGATAAAGTTATAATTAGTGAGTTTTACTTTGGTTTCTTGATATTTTAATATTTTTCTAATTTAAATAAAAGACTAAAAAAGGTGAGCATATAAATTTTTGGTGGGGATGAGCACATTAGATTTCGCTTCATTCATCTATTTTTCTTCTCCATGTTCTCTTAGTAAAAAATTTCACAGAGAAATAGAAGAGATGAAGCTTTTTGGTTTAAAGTTTTGATCTTTCATCAGATCAGACTTTTGATCTGTAAAATACTTTCGATTAAACAATCGAACTTTTCTTTCGGTTTAGCTGATTTTGTTCTTCACTATGGCGATTTTGTTGTGTCTCCTCTATTCTTCATCGAAGCGGATTGACAAGCTATTTTCTATCTTAGATGGAGAATGATCAAAGAACATTCCATTGATTTTATTTGAATCCCGTTGACTAGTGATCAAACATTTCTCTCTATTACTGACTCACATAAATCACTTTTTAAGAGAATCAGAATTTGTCTATTGATTTAGCCATATATGTCGGGTTGAGGAAAGAGTCTCTTTCTGGGAGCTGATTGGGTTTGATGTAGTTTTGGAGTCATCTTGGAGGAGATTAAGAAGAGGTGGTGTTCATAATGCTCCAACGAATGTTCCTTTTCAAGCTGACTAGAGCTTCCTCGGTCTTAATCATTGGTGAAAGTGGATATCTCCGGTGAGGAAGTCGCAATTGAGTGGAAAGCATAATGAGATCACGAAAAAAAATGATAATTGCGATGAGGCTAAATCTTGGAATGGATTGGCACTAAAGCCAAATCAAGACGAAGAAGATTTGCAACGACATATCGATGGCAGAGCGGTGACGGAGATTATAACTCATGTATGAAAATCATATGTCCAATGCATGTCACTAGAAACCCTAAAGTCAAACACATGTCTTGCTTTGTGTTGGTTTGCTTCCATAAACGGGTTTAGAGTTATAGTTTGTTAATTTTTGTTATTGGGCGTTGATGTCAAATCTCAATTCAAGTAAACATGCTCTTTGAAGTTTTGTAATGAAATGAGATGAAAAAAAAATATTTTATTGCATTTTATATAGAAGTTGTAGACAAATGGAAAAAAAAGTTTGTCAAAAAAATATTTTATTAGGTTTCATTTTAGGGTGAATCGGTGAAATGCACATAATATAATAAGAATTAGTGAAATAACCATATAATAAAATAGTATTGGGATGTGATATATTAGATCAAAATGGACCACTTTCTCTTTATTAGCGCGTGTGTGTGGTTGACTGACACAATATGAAACATAAAAACTATAAGTGTTTGACAAATAGTATAGAATAATACATTTATACTAATAGTATATTAGTAAATATAATTGTTTTACTAAATGCACTAGTCAATGCCAATCAAAATGAAAACACACAACCCATAGAACACAATAACGACCAAAATATATTATAATTTCCCCATTATCAATTGTCCTAGTCAACCCAAGTAAAGAAAAGAGAGAGAGAGAAACAGATAATGAGGAGAAGGGGAAAAAGACAAGAAGAATGAGAAGAATAAAAACGAATGAAGAGAAAAAGAAGGTTGAGAAAGATGAAAAGAAAAAAAATGACTATATAACATAACATATTATACTATGTTCGTAAGTATTTTATATAATCATTAATTATCAACTGCACTATTCAACCCAAACAAAAGAAAAGCACACGACCCACGTAACATAATAAGAGCCAAAACATATTAAAATTCTCTATGGAGGAAGTAAATGAGAAGACGGAGAATGAAGGGTGAGGATGGAGAAGGAAGGATGAGAGGTGAATGGTGAAAAAGCAAAGACAGGAGGAGAAATGAGTGGAGAAGAACTAAAAGAGGAGTACGAAGAGTTAGAGGAGAGTGAAGGCACGGAAAAAACAGAAGGTGGAGGAAAATGGTGAAGAATAAGAGTAGGAGAAGAATATATTGTACCATACTATAGTGTGTTATTAAAACAAAATAGTATATAATATTTACAATATACAAAAACTGATTATATATTGGTTATTCAACGCAAATAGTATAGTATAGTTTTCCATTATCAACTATACTAGTCAACTCAAGCAAAAAGAAACATTCAACCCATAAAACATAATAAGTACCAAAACATATTACAATATTTTTATTATGGAAAACATAGTTTATGATTACATAACGATGAATTCAGTTGAGTATTAATTAATTGAGTATGCATTAATAAATATTTACGCTTATAATGAGACTCAATCATAATGGTAAAACTAAAATATAGAAAATTTAATTTGGAGAGATGTGACAACAAAAATTGCCACAAGTTGACTATACTATAGATGTTGTATAGAATAGACTTCTTCGTTGTACTGCCAATATTGTCATTACCAACCATGTAAAGACTAAGATTTCACTAACAAAATTTTTGTACACAATACATCGACTCAAATACAAATATTATAGTACTGATTAATAAAATATATACTAACAATTTAACTCACATTAAAATATTTATATTTTCATAAAATCTAATTTCCTTTCTATTAATAAATATAGAATAAACAATATATGTTCACTGTTCATCTTCTTCTTCAATAAGACATTTGATTTTTCATTCCTAAATCTTCAATACTATAAACAAGAAAACTAAATATAAACTTATAGTCTCCAGTCAATCTTCATCTCCACCAGTTTTATCACCGTCATCGAGGAAGCTGATGATAGATTTTCACTACCGCTTGTTCTTGTTTCGGTGATGCCTATTTATTACATATGATGAGTTTTGATTTAGATTCATTTTAATCAACTGTGCGTGCAAGAATAAACTTCCATTAAAGAATTGTTTTCAATCAACACAGTTTTCATTATCGTTAGAGAAGAAGCATGAGATGAAAGAAATTATATTTATGGAAGAGAAGAAAAAATATGTCAAAATGTGTGCGTATAGATTTTGAGGACAAAAAAACTTAATACATTATACATAGGACATTCTAACTATTAGCTTCATATGGTTACTTTGCTAATTTATTTTTTTCATTGCTGCTAAATTCCCTTTATTTTAATAAATTCAAATTTCAAAAATTGAAAAAAATATCACAAAAGCAGCTGCATTCCGCGATATTCCCAATTCCGCGTTTAGTTATCTAAAAAAAAAGCAAAAAAAATGAGAGGCAAAGCCACCGGGAAGAGAAAAGCGACCGACATTTTCGGCGGAGCGCCACCGCCACCACCACCATCAGTAGAACAACATCGTCACCTCGTAAACTCAAGAGACTCCGACGCAAGTTTCGCCAGCAGCCGTCCATCATCAATCGGCCTAAGCCGAGATGTACACTCCGACAGATCCTCAACAATCCGATCAATCAACACCTTCCTCGCTTCTCACAACTTCCCGATCTCCCTCCGCGCTAACCCCGTCCCTCCCGTCAAAGACATCTCCGAAACCCTAAAGTTCCTCCTCTCCACCGTCGATTTCCCCTGCGACACTCTCAAGTGGGACGAGGACGTCGTCTTCTTCCTCAAATCGCTAAACTGCCCTCTCAAGCTCACTAAATCGACCCCTCCGCGCTCCGAACTCTCCTCACAACTGGCCTAACGTCCTCTCCGTGAGTAACTGGTTGGTTCACTACGCTCGTTTCCGTCAACATCTACCACCATCCAACCCCGCCTCCGATGCTAACTCTATGCAGTCCTTCGGGTTCCAGAGCTTCCGCCACTTCATTCGCAACGAGGACGATATGGTTAACGATCTTGATTCCGATTTTCTGGGGAAGTTAGAAGCTGAGAAGGCTAATATAGCTGAAACGATCTCTAACTGTGAGAAGGTCTCCGGGGAGTTGGAGGTGAGACTCGATGCACTGAGGAAAGGCCCTTCGAAGAAAGAGGCTCTTGAGAGAGCCAAAGCTGAGCTTGAGAAAGATGTTAACAAGTTCCGTACGATGGTTACGGAGCGTAGTGAGAGGACTCGTGGGATGGAGAAGGTTGTGGAGGAGAAAGAGAGGGAGGTGATAGCGAAGGAGGAAGAGAGGGAGAGGATCTCTGAGGAGAACAAGGAGCTGAAGAAGAGTGTGGAGGAACAGAGTTTCAATGTGAGAGATGTGGAGAGGATGAAGAGAGAGTTGGTAGCTGTGGAGAGAGATGTTTCTGAGGTTGAGGTTGCTAGAGATGGTTGGGAGCAGAAAGCTTGGGAACTTAACTCCAAGATTAGTAATCAGTTTCATCAGATTCAGACACTTGCTATTGATTGTAACCAAGCTATGAGGAGACTAAAGGTTGATGTTCAGTTTGTTGTGAATGAGAGAGGGGTTGAGCCTGGAGAGGTGATGGGTGTGGACTATAAAGCTGTAGTGAAGCCAGCTCTGTGCTCGTTACGCGACTTGATCAAAGAAGGGTCGGTAAAGAAAGTGGAGGAGCTTGTTACATTACAAGAACAGGCGTCTGAAATGGCGTCCAAGATTGAATCAAGAAAGCGTCTTCTCGGGTCGATTCAGGTGCAGATCAATGAAGTGGAGGAAAAGATGAGGATTGTGAAGAAGGAAGCTCAGGAGTTGGCTGCAAAATTCGACTTGGAGGTGAAAACAATGGCGGAGGGAGTGAAAACTGAGGAGATGAATCTTGTGGATGTGGAGAAAGAAGCGGCGGAGATGTTGAAAGCTTCGGAGGTTAGATTGGAAGAAGAGTCGAAGCAGAGTGAAGCGGAGGTCCAAGCTGCTGCTGCGAAGCTCTTTGCGCTTATTGATTCGATATCGAAACATAAGGAGTATATGGATTCGAAGATCTTGGAGGTGAGAACTCGTGTTGCGGATACTGCCAGTGCTGTTTCGGAGATGTATAAAGCGAGTCTCAAGAAGCAGCTTGGTGGTAGCTAGAGATTAGATCAGACATTGACTGTCTGAGCCATGAGATTGTTAAGTAATTTTGCATATTTATGGTGAAAATGTTGTTGCTTTGTGTTTCAAATAGTCGTAGTAACAACCACATGGCAAATTTTAGGCACGCGTGTTTAGTACCAATTCGGGTTTGATTTAGATTTATTCGGGTTTTAGTTTTTTTTTGGAGACATAAGTTTAAAGTCCTATGGTATTTATGTATAAAATATCCAGTTCCGGTTTGGATTTTTATTGGTTTGATTCAGATTTGATTATCCGACTCTAAAACTAGAAAGTTTCACAGAAAATTCATGATTAAATATAAAATGTACTGTCAAAAGTGTGATGCAGCTACTGTCGACAAAAGAATTCTAAGAGCTGATATCGAAACTTTGAGAACAAAGGTACGTACATATAGTGTTTTCGAGATTATACAACATTCAAGACTATGATCCTATCTAATTGATTGTAAAACAACTTGTGCAGGTTAAGATGGCCGAACAAACGGTGAAAAGAGAGACATGAGTAAACCCTTTGCAAGAGCAAACATTGGCACGGTGTTGCATTAATAATTCTAAGACACAAACATAGCTAAACATATTAGTATGCAAATCTACATCATACACGCAGAATGTATATATATATATATATATATATATATATATATATATATTGGATATGCAATTATTAAAAAATATACGCTTAATATTTGTTTGCCACTGAGTTCGTTTAACATCATGTTAAAATGATATTCTAGGCATATATTAGAATACAACAGAGAGACCAAGTGCAGTTGACAATGCATACACAAAGGCAGGTAGATCAGAAGTTGTTGCTGCTGTTACCAGCTTGTCGTCAGTCACACACCCCTCTGATTCCACGATCTGACCACCAGCAACCTTCACAGCCACCTTTGTTCCATAATCACTTGCACATTTCTTCTTCTGCAAAATAATTAATTGACACAATAATGGAAATATAATGATTATGAAAGCCGGCTTGACGGATTTTGGCGACTATAAAAAATTACATAGTGTATATTTTTCAAAAAATTCTTATAACTTTGAAACCACAAAACCTATATATCAACTTTTCAAAATTTGGGAACCAATGCGAATATTTCATCCGACTATGCCCGGAGTTACGACCAATATGAAACTGGAATATCTGCTATAAGACTGTGGTGCCATATAAATGATCTTTTGTTACCTTAAGAGCTCCTGTAGCGGCAAGCAGCCAGTTTCCCATACCAATGGCAGCAACAAACTTGCCGTTCTCAACAAACTTTTTGACTAATCCGACGGCCTTTTCGTTCATCACCAAGAGCTCCGGCGACCTTCCTCCGGGAACCACAATGCAGTCATATTCATCGACAAAGACATCTTCCCAGGCTACTGTCACATAGAAGTTGTGTCCAGACTTCTCGGTAGGAAGTTGCCTTCCGTCCTCAAGGTCGTGAACGATAGTAGCGCATTTATCACCTTTATTCTTGGTTGGTGACACTGCGTCCACTTTACATCCCAGAGCTTGAAACGCTTTAAATGGTACGTTGATACTGTAATCTTCAACACAGTCCTAATATATGTCGAAAGAAGATTTGGAATTTAATTCATTAGAAGAACAATTATTTAGTGCCACTAAATTGTTTGGTTGTGTAAAAATACAACGCAGTGAAGTAATATAATAGCTTCTTATCCGCGATAAGCCCATATTTTAATTAAATAATACAACGCGGGTTTAATTTAAGAATTTTAAAACAGTAAAAATCTAGTGAAATTATTTATAAAATTAAATATTTAATTAAATACCATTTTATATCCTTTTAATTTTTATAAATGTAAAGTTATGTTGATAAATGTATATTTATATAATATATAAAATATAACATTGTACTTTTAAAATATTATGTAGATTTTATGTTACATATAAACTGCTATTGTACTTTTAAAATATTATATAGATTTCATGATGCATAAATTATAATATATATACTAGCATTTGACCCGTGCGTCTTCAAAGGCGTTATTTTTTATAAATGTCAAATATTTTAACCAATTTGTTTGATATAGCTGTATATATGACTGAAACTTAATATTCAATATCCATTATCCAATCCGGGATCCCATCTGCCTCGAAAAACGAATATTTGGGGATCCTGATAGTGATTTTACGGATTCGACTATTCTAGGTACAAATTCGGATAGTAAAATTTAGGTCTTGATATCCAGATATGAATACAGATATTTAAAATTTAATTTTATATATATTTTATTATAAAATAACTAAAATTTTAATTTTATTAAATTTTAATGATTTTTAAGTTTTTTAAATAATAATTTTAAATAGACTAAATAGATGATTAATAGTTAGTTTTCAATTAAAAATAGGTCTGGATATCCGCGTGTATTCGGATTTTAGTCTGAATATCCTAACCCTGAATATGTGGATCCGATAAAAAATTTACGAATCCAACGAATGCATATCCAAATCCGTATATCGTAAAATACCTCGAATATTCGATCCGTCCTAGACCTAACTATGCATATGTATTATATGGTTATTAAAATTTTTAAATTTATAAATTACATGAGTTATTCTTATTAGATATATATCGTCCAAATGAATAATACATAGTATTTTTTGTATATATAACCATTTATAATAAATATTAGTGTGTATTTTAGTCACTAAATTGTTATGAAAAGTTACATGATTTTGTTATTATAAATGAATATGTTCAGATTATAATCGAATATTATTAAGATTTTTTATAGTTCAAATATAGTTGAGTAACTTATATGAATATGAATAAAAATAAAACTAATTTAATGCTATATATATGTAATTCTGATTTTATTATTAAAATTTGGAAACACATATACATTTTTTTATGAAATCTTCAATTCTAATGACAAAAGTTGTTAATGGGTTTAGCTTAGATTTATTTTTTCTTGTTAAGAATTACTGTTTAGATGTTTGGATGCAAAGACAATATCAGTGCATTCCTTTTAAATATTAGGTAAAATAAATGTTATTTCCTATTCGTACTTATGTTTTAATAGATTAGATGTTGTATCATCTTTTAAAGTTTTATTTTGTTACAAAGGTGTGATAGTCTAGCTAGTGGTTTAGTGTTTATAATTTATTGACTACTGACTTTCCTAGTTTTAAGTTTTAACTTGTAATTATGCATCTCAATAAATTCTTTTTTCATCAATTTTTATATTCCCATTCCATATTGTCCAAAACAACATGGCCAACTCTGAGATTCCAACATAATCTAAAGAGAGGTTAATAGCTTCATATGATAAGAAAAAGCTTACCCCAATCAAGAAAAGCAAAGAAGGCTGAGTCTCCTTGGAGCAAGTAATCTTGGAGCCAAGTGATTCTAACAAAACTCTGAGTGTGTTTCCAAGCGTTGGCCACCCCAAAGTTGAAATAAATTTTCCGTCCATGACACAATCGGTAATGTCAAAAACGGTTTGTACTCCGGGCTGTTGCCACCACGCGCCGCCTGAGAGCTCGATAAAAGGCTTCATGCTTTCAAACGCCGTGCACTTCATTCCACCGGTGAGTAGACCCGCCGCCGCGAGAAGCAGCTGGCTATGACAGCTAGTGAGGATAATCTTCTTAAGCTCAGCGAATCGAGCCACCATGCTGACGCATTTTTCGTCAGTGCTTAAAAGTTCAGTGAAACGTCCACCGGGAATGATGATGGCGTCGTATTGGTCGGGGATGACTTCGTCGAAGTTTGCGTTTAGTGTTAGATGATCGACCACCAACTCGGAGTATATCTGTAATAAGATAGAAAAATGTTTGTCCTTATAATAAAAGTTTTTACACACCTATTAACAAATTTACACATTTTTCCTTTTATTTTGTTTTGCATTAAAACATCATTATTTATATCTAATTCAACTTAATTAAAAATCATATTGCATAATAATGCTGATCACAAACAGCATAAGCTTGCATGCACATTTAATCACCCTTTAGTCAAAAGAAAAAGAGAGAACCACCCTACACTATCGCAATTATATGAACTTTTAAGAGAAATACTTAACATATAATTAAAAAAAAATTATCACCAAAATAATCTTTTAAGAGAAAAATGACCAAAATAAATTTTATTAAAGGTTGTAAATATACATTTATATTCTTTGGATTAACTAATCTATATTTAGAGTTTAGAGTTATGAAGTGACGTTTTGGGTTAGAGTTTAAAAATAAAAATAAAATAAAAAATTATTAAAAAATGGAAAAAATAAAAAAAATCTATTTTGGTCATTTTTTATTTAAATGCTATTTTGTGATGAAACTTAAAAAGGTGTGAGAGATTTGACCAACTTTTAATTATAAAAACAAATGATTTAATTGTGTTTATGGGTAAGAGCACAACGAAAATAATGAAAATTAGAATAAAATTTCGAAAAACATGAATTACGTAACAGTACCTTATTTGATATCTAGTATGAATTTTTCTATTTATTAACCTATATACTTTTAATGATACGATAAATTTAACTTCGACTACTAATTGCAAATGTAATATTTGGGGTATTTTTCATTAATATATCTTTTTGTTCTGTTTAATTTTATTAATCAAGCAAAGAATATATCGAGTGGCAAAAACCAGAAAGTGAAAGATTATAAGAGAAAACATGCCTCGAGGCCGAGGAGATCGTGAGCCGCCATGACGCACTTGTCGCCAGTTTTGCGACCAGGAGAAACGCAGTGGACGCTAACGCTAAACGCTTGGAGGAAGTAGAGAGGTACTATGGTCTCATATGCTTCCATGAACTCTCCGCATAACATCAACACCGACTTCTGAGCCATTGATCCCATAATGATCTCTTACGACAAGCACTCACACATACAATGGTCAACACACACACACCACAACAATTTATATATATAAATATAAGTTCGAATAATCACAATGTATTCTTTTTATCCAAGAGAAAAAAATAAAAATACAATATATGTAAGTGGAAACGTGGCTCAATTTGGAGCAATTATTATTTATCTATCTTTCGTACGATGACACATAAATGATTGGGAGGTTCAATACTATTTATTACTTATATTATATGAGAGGTATTTATACATACGTAACAAAGTAGGGTAAATGTATTTTACTATATTTACATAATGGTTTTTATACTATCTTGTATTTACTTAACACGCATGGTGGTAGTTGACGAACACCGATCCTGATATGCATGTCTTGAAATCTTGCTTGTGGGAGAGGTTTTGTTAAGCCATCTGCAAGCTGGTCATGGGTTGAAACATGAGCTACACGCAGTCCACCGTGATGTATTTGTCCTCTAACGGAATGATAATCAATGGCTATATGTTTCATACGAGAATGAAATACATGATTTGCACAGAGGTAAGTCGCACCAATGTTGTTGTAGTATATCATCGGAGTAGTTTGTAACTTGATCCCCAACTCGTGAAGAAGAGATCTGACCCAACGAAGCTCTGCTGCAGTATTTGCGACAAATCAATATTCAGCTTCTGTGGAAGATCTTGCCACTCCTTTCTGCTTTTTCGAATCCCATGATATAGGTTGGCTGCCACGATAAATGTTATATGCATTTTTGAATACATAATCATTAGAATCGTCTGCCCAATCCGCATCGGAGAAAGCATGAAGCACTGATCGGCTCTGTTTTTGCAAGAAGATGTCGTGGCTAAGTGTACCTGAGAGGTAACGAAGAGCCCGTTTCACTGCTTGCCAGTGATCAGTAGTAGGCATGTGCATAAACTGAGACAGCTTGATCACAGCGTAGGAGATTTCAGGGCGCATAAGAGCCAGGTATTGTAGACTGCCTACGATGCAACGACATTCATGAAGATCATACAGAGTTGACTGGAGTTAGCTGTGAGTTCTGGTGATGATGGCAGTGGCGTAGCAACTGATTTAGCATGAAGCATTTTAACCTTGGTGAGCAAATCAATGATATATTTTCTCTGCATCAGATGTAAACCGTGTGTTGTCCGGATGGCTTCAATGACGAGGAAGTAACCAAGTGTACCCATGTCCTTGATGGAAAACATCCGAGAAATATCGTCGATGATCTTTTGTACCAGTGTAGGAGAGCTGCCAATGACAAGAATATCATCGACATACACAAGTAACTAAACATAATCACCATTGTGCTTGAGGATAAATAAAGAAGTATCAGATAAAGAATTCTTGAAGCCAATAGTCGTGAGGTAGGTCTTGAGTTCAGAGTACTAAGCTCTTGGAGCTTGTTTCAGACCGTAGAGAGCCTTACGAAGGTGACATACGTGTGACGGCTTGTTCGGGTCTTGAAATCCAGGAGGTTGGGACATGAATACTTCCTCCTTCAAATGGCCTTGCAAGAAAGCTGTTTTTTCCGTCTACCGTCCAGTCATGAGTTACTGCTAAACCCATAATGATGTGAATCGTTGTCAATTTAATGACGGGGCTAAATGTGTCAGTATAATCAACACCAGGTTGCTGATGATATCCTTTCGTGACAATCCTTGATTTGTATTTGTCAATCAAAACATCTGGATTATATTTGATTATAAATATCCAGCGACATCCAACGACATTCATCCTTTCGCTTGCAGCGACGAGATCCCAAGTATAATTTCCAGTTGTTGAGTTGAATTCAACACTCACACCTGCACGCCAATGAGCGTGTTTCATTTCTTGCTGCCAAGTTGTTGGAATCCAGTGTGGATCACACTGGAGCTGAACTGAATTTTTATACTTTGTTGTAGGTTTTATGATGTTGTTTTGTGACCTTTTTGTCATAGGATGACGCAGTGGAGCTGCAGGTGGTTGTGATGTAGTTGCTGTCATATGTTGTTAGCAGTAGGCGGGAAGAGTGAGCTGATGAAGAGGCTGATGACAATGATTGTTGTGATGATGGTGGAGTTTATGAGCTCGAAGGTTCAGTGTTCGCAGCCGATTGAGATGGATGTATGAGTGTCGATGTTGCGTGTACTGATGTGAAGGGTGGAGCTTGGTTTGGCTGTTCGAGAGGATTAGGTTGGGTGGTGGGGTTTTTTTTGTGAGAAAGGCATATGGGAATTGGGTTTCATTGAACCGTACGTGTCTTGTGGTGTATATACGGCCAGTAGTTGGATCTAGGCAATGGTAGGCACTTTGGATTAGAGAATATCCTATAAAGACACATGGAAGGGATCATTTTTCCAACTTGTTTTGAGCATATGGCCGTAGCCAAGGGTAAGCAAGACAGCTAAAAGTTCTCAGCTTGGTGTATTTAGGTACTTGGTTGAAGAGTTTTGATATGGTGACTGGTTGGGTATAGTTTGAGTGGGCATACGATTGATAATGAAGACATTGTTAGCAAAGGCATATGGCCAAAGAGTGAGAGGCATTTGCGCTTGGATAAGAGAGAGAGCCCGGTCTCGACAATATGCCGATGTTTCCTTTTCAAAAAGACCGTTATGTTCTTTACTGTTTGGGGGGGGGGGGGGGTGTGGTTAGGTGAGAGATGCCAAGGTTTGAAAAGGTAAGGTCCTGAGAGCAAGGTATTCACCCCATTATCGGTGTATAGGGTTTTGTATTTTGGTTTGGAATCTCGTTTCAACAAGAGGTTTTGAATAGGAGAAAGATGTGTTTGACTTGAGATTTTGCAGTGAGAGGGCATAACCATGGTATTGAAAACCATATCGGACCGACCGGTCAAACCCGGTCTGACCGTGACTCGCTGAAGAAGCCGAGTCTGATTATAATTAAAACCCCGATTTTAAAAAAAACCCAGAAAATGACTTAAAAATTGGTAAAACCGGTGATCCGGGTCAATTTCAAAACCCGATTCTAAAAATCAACATATAATTAATGTGTTTCTCAATTGTTATTAAAATTTAATATTTCATAATCAATGTTTAACTATCATTATTTAATTAGTTTTCTAATTTAATTGTATTTTCTTAAGAAATAATGTAAAAAAAAATTCTTTTAGCTCTCATATAATACTCTTATTTGCCATATTTATAAATTTTTTATTAATTTTAATTTACATAGTATTCCACTTGTTTATTTTATATATAGTTAAATTTATGTTTATTATTTATTTTAGTTAATAAAATAGAACATAGAAACGTATTATAGGTAGAACTATTTTCTTTAGGTATATATAGTGAAAATATATGATTATATTATATTTAATTCTTAAAAATGGAGACCCCGATTCGACCAGTCAACCAGTAGCTATAACCGAGTTGATATCCGGTCTGGTTTTCAAACATTGCGTATAACGTGTATAGTGGTCAACAAGAGAAAATAATATTTGAAGTTTTCTTGAAGATAGAACAGGAGATTGCGAAACATCTAAGAATATATATTGAAGAGGTTGCGAAGAGATGATTGTACCTGTTGAAAGGGATTCTTATGAGTTTCATTAAGAAGACAATCATTGCATGGATAAGTAGAAACATAGTTTGAAAAACAAGGCAAAGAAAACTTAGAAACAACTGTTTAAGAATAGAGGGTGAGGGATGTCCTAGGCGATGATGCCATTGGGTAAGAGTGGCCTTTGTGTCTGGATAGATAGCATGGGCAGAAGGAGAGGTTGACGCAGACATAGGCCACTCATACAATTCATTTTTTTTCGGCCTTGAAGCAACTGGGACCCCCGTGTTGAGATCCTTAACCTGAAAGAAGTAGGAAAGAATTCCACATACACTTGATTAGCATTGCAAATCCCGATAAAACAGATATCAAGTTCTTATCAGCGGTAGGTACACAAAGTATATATTAAAGAAGCAGAGATTTAGATGGAGTAGCGACAGAGGTTGGAACCGATATGTTGAGATTTTTAATCATGAGCCATCCTGCAATGGTGACTTCATCATCACCTTGATATGGTTGATGCAATGCCAAATTGTTTCAGGTCTGAAGTTAGGTGGTGTGTTGCCCCCACTATAAGCAAAACCCAAGGAGCTGAGTTCTAGGGATATGAAGTGGTGAGGTTAGCTCTCAGCTGCCACTGCATCGGGTTTGAGGTCGCTCCCTTGTGGCAAGGATATACCCTGATTCTGCAACTGCGAGCCATCTTCTAGCACTATGTCTTAAAACTCCACAAAGCTAGCACTCCCCTGGTATCCTCGTGGATTATTAGGGGGGGGGGTGAAATTGTTGTTGTTGCCTACTCTGGTGACCACGGTATCCACCATGTTTGTGATTCTACTGTCGGTTGGTAATTGTTTTTGTTGTAGCCATTACTTCTTGAGTTTGTGAAGTTTGCTGTAAACCGATTCAGACAACAGAGGAGTTTGCTTCGTTTGAAGTGTAGCTTCATAATTTATTAGTGTTGAGTCAAAACCTTAAGATTCTGTTTCTTTGCTCTGTGTTTTCTTCTTAAGTTTTGTTTTCACTCTC